>CATNWA010002595.1:0-22256 GCA_951230385.1 Staurois parvus | reverse complement strand
ATCCACCCGGCCCTTCCCAAAACACCCCAAACAGTACGAAAAAATTTTTGGGGCCCTGCACAGTTTGCTTATTTAATGGAGGTTTCCCCCAAACCTTGGTGTTACTTATCGCATCCCATCCAATATGTGAGCGAAAAAAGCAATGAAGCCACATAAAAAAGGGCCCCCTTTATATCTCTCGGGACCAGGCACATAAAGTCCTTTAAACTTGGGTTTGGGCCCTCTCCCCGGAATCCGCCCCTGAAATAGAATCCCCTAATACAAAAAAGGCCCACACCACAGGGTTTGTGTTCAATCTATCGAAATTGTACAATGGACGGGACTTTTGGATGCCAAGATTCCGAGAAAAACCTCTTATAGAAACCTTGTAAACCTGTTTTCACCCCCCCGTTAACACACCTCCCCCCTTGTATACCCCTCCCGATTTTCACCCCCCCCCACCTCCCGATATAACAACACCTCCTTGTTTACACCTCACCGATATATCACACATCCCACGTGTATTACACCCCGATTACACACCTCCCCCCTTGTTTACACCACCGATATACCACACCACCCACCTTGTATTACCACCCTCCCGATATACACACCTCCCCCGATATACCAACACCTCCCCCCTTGTATACACCTCCCGATATACACACCTCCCCCCTTGTATACACCTCCCGATATAGCACACCACCCCCTTGTATACACCTCCCAATATACACACCTCCCCCCTTGTATTTACACCTCCGATATACACACCTCCCCCCTTGTATACACCTCCCGATATACACACCTCCCCCCTTGTATACCACCTCCCGATATACACACCTCCTATTGTATAACACCTCCCGTTATACACACCTCCCCCCTTGTATACACCTCCTGATATACACACCTCCCCCCCTTGTATACACCTCCCATATACACACCTCCTGATATACACACAACCCTCCTCCCTTATACCCTTGTATACACCTCCCGATATACACACCTCCTCCCTTGTATACACCTCCCGATATTTACACACCTCCCCCCTTGGTGTATACACCTCCGATATACACACCTCCCCCCTTGTATACACTCCCAATATACACACCTCTGATATAACACACCTCCCCCCTTGTATACACCTCCCAAATATACACAACTCCTGATATACACACACCTCCCCCTTGTTACACCTCCCGATATACACACCTCCTCCCTCGTATACACCTCCCGATATACACACCCCCCTTGTATACACCTCCCAATATACACACCTCCCCCTCGTATACACCTCCCATTATACACACCTCCCCCCTTGTATACACCTCCCGATATACACACCTCCCCCCTTGTATACACCCCTCCCAAATATATACACACCTCCTGATATACACACCTCCTCCCCTCGTATACACCTCCCGATATACACACCTCCCCCTTGTATACACCTCCTGATATACACCCCTCCCCCCCTCGTATACACCTCCCGATATACACACCTCCCCCCTTGTATACACCTCCCGATATACACACCTCTTCCCTTGTATACACCTCCCGATATACACACCTCCCCCCTTGTATACACCTCCCGATATACACAACCCCTCCTTTGTTTACACCTCCTGAATATACACCTCCCTCGATATATACACACCTCCCACCCCTTGTATACACCTCCCGATATACACACCTCACCCCTTGTATACACCTCCCGATATACACACCTCCTCCCTTGTATACACCTCCCAATATACACACCTCCCCCTTGTATACACCTCCCAATATACACACCTCCCCCTTGTATACACCTCCCGATATACACAACCCCTCCCTTGTATACACCTCCGATATACACACCTCCTCCCTTGTATACACCTCCCGATATACACACCTCCTCCCTTGTATACACCTCCCGATATTTACACACCTCCCCCCTTGTATACACCTCCCGATATACACACCTCCTCCCTTGTATACACCTCCCGATATACACACCTCCCCCCTTGTATACACCTCCTGATATACACACCTCCCCTTGTATACACCTCCCGATATACACACCTCCTGATATACACACCTCCTCCCTTGTATACACCTCCCGATATACACACCTCCCCCCTTGTATACACCTCCCGATATACACACCTCCCCCTTTGTATACACCTCCCAATATACACACCTCCTGATATACACACCTCCCCCCTTGTATACACCTCCCCAATATACACACCTCCTGATATTACACACCTCCCCCCTTGTATACACCTCCCGATTACACACCTCCTCCCTCCCTTGTATACACCTCCCGATATACACACCCCCCTTGTATAAACTCTCCAATATACACACCTCCCCCCTCGTATACACCTCCCGATATACACACCTCCCCCTTGTATACACCTCCCGATATACACACCTCCCCCCTTGTATACACCTCCAATATACACACCTCCTGATATACACACCTCCTCCCTCGTATACACCTCCCGATATACACACCTCCCCCTTGTATACACCTCCTGATATACACCCCCCCCCCTCGTATACACCTCCCGATATACACACCTCCCCCCTTGTATACACCTCCCGATATACACACCTCTTCCCTTGTATACACCTCCCGATATACACACCCCCCCCTTGTATACACCTTCCCGATATACACAACCCTCCCTTGTTTACACCTCCTGATATATACCACCTCTCGATATACATACCTCCTCCCTGTATACACCTCCCGATATACACACCTCACCCCTTGTATACACCTCCCGATATACACACCTCCTCCCTTGTATACACCTCCCAATATACACACCTCCCCTTGTATACACCTCCCAATATACACACCTCCCCCTTGTATACACCTCCCGATATACACAACCCCTCCCTTGTATACACCTCCCGATATACACACCTCCCTCCCTTGTATACACCTCCCGATATACACACCTCCTCCCTTGTATACACCTCCCCGATATACACACTCCCCCCTTGTATACACCTCCCGATATACACACCTCCTCCCTTGTATACACCTCCCGATATACACACCTCCCCCCCTCGTATACACCTCCCCGATATACACACCTCCCCCCTCGTATACACCTCCCGATATACACACCTCCCCCCTCGTATACACCTCCGATATACACACCTCCCCCCTCGTATACACCTCCCGATATACACACCTCCCCCCTCGTATACACCTCCCGATATACACACCTCCCCCCTCGTATACACCTCCCAATATACACACCTCCCCCCTCGTATACACCTCCCGATATACACACCTCCTCCCTTGTATACACCTCCCGATATACACACCCTCCTCCCTCCTCGTATACACCTCCCGATATACACACCTCCTCCCTCGTATACACCTCCCGATATACACACCTCCTCCCTTGTATACACCTCCCAATATACACACCTCCCCCCTCGTATACACCTCCCGATATACACACCTCCTCCCTTGTATACACCTCCCAATATACACACACCTCCCCCCTTGTATACACCTCCCGATATTCACACCACCCCCTTGTATACACCTCCCAATATACACACCTCCCCCTTGTATACACCTCCCGATATACACACCTCCTCCCTCGTATACACCTCCCGATATACACACCTCCTCCCTTGTATTACACCTCCGATTATACACACCTCCCCCCTCGTATACACCTCCCGATATACGCACCTCCCCCCTTGAATACACCTCCCGATATATACACCTCCTTCCTTGTATACACCTCCCGATATACACACCTCCCCCCTTGTATACACCTCCCGATATACACACCTCCCCCCCCGTCGTATAAACCTTGTCCCTGTATACACCTCCCGATATACACACCTCCTCCCTTGTATACACCTCCCGATATACACACCTCCTCCCTTGTATACACCTCCCGATATACACACCTCCCCCCTTGTATACACCTCCCGATATACACACCTCCTCCCTTGTATACACCTCCCGATATACACACCCCCCTTGTATACCCTCCCGTATACACCTCCCGATATACACACCTCCCCCTCGTATACGCCTCCCGATATACGCACCTCCCCCCTCATATACACCTCCCGATATACACACCTCCCCCTTGTATACACCTCCCGATATACACACCTCCCTTGTATACACCTCCCGATATACGCACCTCCCCCCTTGTATACACCTCCCGATATACACACCTCCCTTGTATACACCTCCCGATATACACACCTCCCCCCTCGTATACACCTCCCGATATACACACCTCCCCCTTGTATACACCTCCCGATATACACACCTCCCCCCTTGTATACACCTCCCGATATACACACCTCCCCCCTCGTATACACCCTCCCGATATACACACCTCCCCCCTTGTATACACCTCCCGATATACACACCTCCCCCCTTGTATACACCTCCCGATATACACATCTCCCCCCCTTGTATACACCTCCCGATATACACACCTCCCTTGTATACACCTCCCGATATACGCACCTCCCCCCTTGTATACACCTCCCGATATATACACCTCCCTTGTATACACCTCCCGATATACACACCTCCCCCCTCGTATACACCTCCTGATATACACACCTCCCCCCTTGTATACACCTCCGATATACACACCTCCCCCCTTGTATACACCTCCCCGATATACACACCTCCCTTGTATACACCTCCCGATATACACACCTCCCCCCTCGTATACACCTCCCGATATACACACCTCCTCCCTCGTATACACCTCCCGATATATACACCTCCCCCCTTGTATACACCTCCCGATATACACACCTCCCCCCTCGTATACACCTCCCGATATACACACCTCCCCCCTTGTATACACCTCCCGATATACACACCTCCCCCCCGTCATTATATAAACCTTGTCCCTGTATACACCTCCCGATATATACACCTCCCCCGTCATTATATACACTGAAGAAAATAAGTATTTGCTCCCCCCTGATGCTGAATGTTCGCCCCTCACACAGAAATGATCGGTCTAACAATGGAATGTTCGCCCCCTCACACAGAAATGATCGGTCTAACAATGGAATGTTCACCCCTCACACAGAAATGATCGGTCTAACAATGGAATGTTCGGTGTAACACTGAGAGACAGAATACAACAACAAATTCAGCAGAAATGCGTCTAACAAATGATGACTGATCTGCATGTTCATGAGGGAAAGAAGGATTTGATCCCCTATCATTCAGCAGGATTTCTGGCTCCCAGGTGTCTCTCATACAGGTAACAAGCTGAGATTAGAAGCAGTCTCTTAAAGGGAGTGCTGCTAATCTCATTGTGTTACCTGTATAAAAGACACCTGTCCACAGGAGCAATCAAACCATCAGATTCCAAACTCTCCACCATGGCAAAGACCAAAGAGCTGTCCAAGGAGGTCAGGGACAAGATGGTAGACCTACACAAGGCTGGACTGGGATACCAAACTATGGCCAAGCAGCTTGGTGAGAAGGTGACAACAGTTGGTGCAATCATTCACAAATGGAAGAAACACAAAACAAGTGTCAGTCTCCCTAGGTCTGGTGCACCATGCAAGATCTCACCTCGTGGAGTGTCAATGATCATGAGAACAGTGAGGCATCATCCCAGAACTACACGTGAGGATCTTGTCAATGATCTCCAGGCAGCTGGGACCACAGTCACCAAGAAAACAATTGGTAACACACTACGCCGACAAGGACTGAAATCCTGCAGTGCCCGCAAGGTCCCTCTGCTCAAGAAAGCCCATGTCCAGGCCCGTCTGAAGTCTGCCACTGAACATCTGAATGATGCAGAGGAGGACTGGTGGGAAGTGTTGTGGTCAGATGAGACCAAAATCCAGCTCTTTGGCATCAACTCAACTCGCCGTGTTTGGAGGAGGAGGAATGCTGCCTATAACCCCAAGAACACCATCCCAACTGTGAAATATGGTGGTGGAAACATTCTGCTTTGGGGGTGTTTTTCTGCTAAGGGGACAGGACAACTGCACCGCATCAAAGGGACGATGGGCGGGACAATGTACTGTCAAATCTTGGGTGAGAACCTTCTTCCCTTAGCCAGGGCATTGAAAATGGGTGGGGGATGGGTGTTCCAGCATGACAATGACCCAAAACACACGGCCAAGGCAACAAAGGAGCGGCTCAAGAAGAAGCACATTAAGGTCCTGGAGTGGCCTAGCCAGTCTCCACACCTTCATCCGATTGAAAATCCGATTTGAGTTGCCAAACGTCAGCCACCAAACCTTAATGACTTGGAGAGGATCTGCCAAGAGGAGTGGGCCAAAATCCCTCCTGAGATGTGTACAAACCTGGGGGCCAACTCTAGGAAACGTCTGACCTCTGTGATTGTCAACAAGGGATTTGCCACCAAGTACTAAGTCATGTTTTGTGAAGGGGATCCAATCCTTCTTTCCCTCATGAACATGCAGATCAGTCATCATTTGTTAGACGCATTTCTGCTGAATTTGTTGTTGTATTCTGTCTCTCAGTGTTACACCGAACATTCCATTGTTAGACCGATCGTTTCTGTGTGAGGGGCGAACATTCCATTGTTAGACCGATCGTTTCTGTGTGAGGGGCGAACATTCCATTGTTAGACCGATCATTTCTGTGTGAGGGGCGAACATTCCATTGTTAGACCGATCATTTCTGTGTGAGGGGCGAACATTCCATTGTTAGACCGATCATTTCTGTGTGAGTGGGAAGGAATTCACAGAGCTTATGTGTAGAGGGATTCACCCTGATGTGTAGAGGGATTCACACTGATGTGTAGAGGGATTCTCCCCTGATGTGTAGAGGGATTCACCCTGATGTGTAGAGGGATTCACCCTGATGTGTAGAGGGATTCACCCTGATGTGTAGAGGGATTCACCCCTGATGTGTAGAGGGATTCACCCCTGATGTGTAGAGGGATTCACCCCTGATGTGTAGAGGGATTCACCCCTGATGTGTAGAGGGATTCACCCTGATGTGTAGATGGATTCACCCCTGATATGTAGAGGAATTCACCCCTGATCTGTAGAGGGATTCTCCCCTGATGTGTAGAGGGATTCACCCTGATGTGTAGAGGGATTCACCCCTGATGTGTAGAGGGATTCACCCCTGATGTGTAGAGGGATTCACCCTGATGTGTAGAGGGATTCACCCCTGATGTGTAGAGGGATTCATTCCTGATGTGTAGAGGGATTCACCCTGATATGTAGAGGGATTCACCCCTGATGGGGATTCACCCCTGATGTGTGTAGAGGGATTCACCCTGATGTGTAGAGGGATTCATCCCTGATGTTTAGAGGCCCAGCAATGGGTCCCAGCTGATGATTTATGGCCTGGACCTGCTGCTTGACCGAGCGAATGACAGAAGAGAGCTCTGTGCTGGTAAACAACACAGGGCTCTCTACCAGCGTAGCAATGTGGCTATTTTTCTTTCTCCCTGCAAAGCAAGGATATAAAACAGTTGCATCCATTAGTAAAAGCAGAATACTTTATACACTTTACACATTGATAGGCACACAGTTAACCCTTTGATCACCCCTAGATGTTAACCCCTTCCCAGCCAGTGTCATTATTACAGTGACAGTGTATGGTGTTAGCACTGATCACTGCATTAGTGTCACTGGAGAGACCAGTGGCAGTTAGTCAGTTCCCACAAAGCGTCAATTAGTGTCGGATTGCCCTCCGTACTATCACAGTCTCGTCATAAGTTGCTGATTGCTGCCATTACCAGTTATGCAAAAAAATCCCAGTATACTGTATATCCCACAGTTTGTAGACTCTATACCCTTCACACAAACCAATTAATATACACTTATTGGAAGTTTTGTTTTGTTTTTTTTACCAAAGACATGTAGCAGAGATTACATTTTGACCTAAATTTATGAAGAAATTAGATTTTTTTTTTAATTTGTTTCATTGGATATGTTTTATAACAGAAAGCAAAAAAATATTTTTTCTTTGTCTTTTTTCGTTTCTAAAATAAAAAAACTCCGGTGCTGATCAAATTCCACCAAAAGAAAGCTCTTTTTTATGTGAAAAAACAAGATATTTATTATTTATTTCAGGTACTTACACTCACCGGCCTCTTTATTAGGTCCACCTGCTCAATTGTTTGGTAATACAAACTGCTAATCAGCCAATCACACGGCAGCAACTCAATGCATTTAGGCATCTAGATGTGGTGAAGACGACTTTCTGAAGTTCAAACCGAGCATCAGAATGGGGAAGAAACGGGACTGGAAAGTTAAAAATGACTTTGAACGTGGCATGGTTGTTGGTGCCAGACAGGCTGGTCTGAATATTTCAAAAACTTCTGATCTAATGGGATTTCCCCACCAATCATCTCTAGGGGTTTACAGAGAATGGGCCAAAAAAGAAAAAATATCCAGTTAGCTTGGTTGGTTAGTTAGTTAGTTGTTGGTGTCAGAGGTCAGAGGAGAATGGGCAGACTGGTTCCAGATAATAGAAAGGCAACAGTAACTCCAATAACCCCTCGTTACATCCAAGGTGTAACGGAACCGACCCCAGACTGCGCTTGGATACTTCCATTAGAATAAAGCTTCCCCAGCGGAGTGCGCATGCGCGGCCCACGAGACGGACATGCCGCGATAGGGCTCCGTCTCCCCGACTCAGCAAGAAGCCCGCAGATCCCGGCCAACACAGCTACGTGACAGGTTTCGGGAGGTGCCTGTCGCCTAGGCAACCCCACCCGGACCCACGCCAGCTTGATCAGCGGCCGGCAGTAACAGTGAAGGGGGCTGTGGCTCCGTCTCTGCCCGCAGGCCGCGATAAGGCCCGCCCACCATTTCCCGGCCGCTATACATACATAACGGTGCAAGGCGCAAAGAGGGGGCCCCGATCACTGTGGTAACCCCCCCTGACAAGGTGGAGATGGTTAGAGGGGCACCCCGCCACCAGCCCCCGCCGCAAAACAAATTCATAAAGGAGGCACTGGCAAAGGCCTCCTTCAATATGGCGACCGTACCAGACCGCAGCAGCGAGCAGGCCACTAAACCTCATGCTGTCCTGCAGGATACACCGCCTGGCCGTCCCTGTGTATCAGAGGGTGAGTTGGATTTGGACCCAGACACCCCCACTCGCGTCCCTACACCTGACCTTACACCCCCAAATCTTCTGGTATGCTTTGAGAGGATGTTGCACAAACCATTGAAGCAAACCTCTGACAGTATCACCGCTACGTTGTCCAGAGAAATCCGCGAATTAGGACAGCGTACAGCCGACCTTGAACAGAGAGTAGACAATCTTGACGCCTCAATTCAGACACATGCCAATGACCTTGACCTCTTACGTGACGAAAATGCTAACACGCCTGGAGGACTTTGAAAATCGGGCAAGGCGTTCAAACCTACAAATTCGTGGCCTCCCAGAGTCGATCGTCGATGTCCAATCAACTCTTACGGCGTTATTCCAGGAACTCGCTCCAGAAATCCCAATCGAATGACTAGAAATGGATAGGGTGCACAGAGCATTAGCCCCACAGCTCCCTGATGGCCCACCGCGTGACATCATAGCCAAGCTACAGTTTTTTCACACTAAAGAGCAACTCCTGTAAGCAGCTCGCAATGCAGAATCACTACAATTTCAAGGTCACATGTATCAGCTATTTCAAGACCTCTGCCCTACAACCATCGCTAAATGCAGAGCCATGAAACCCCATCTGCAAGCGCTCCAGCACCATGTGATTCCATATAAATGGAGCTTTCCTTTCGCCATACGCTTCCGCTATCAATCTCGAGATTACACCTGCAAAACCCCTGATGACCTTCTGGACACTCTGCGGAACCTTTACCTACATTCTCCAGCACCATCAGCGAGTTTCAAATGGAGATCCACGTCCTGCTCACCGCGAAAATCCTATCCCTCACGCTCCACCGATGGCCAGCTCAGCATCAACAAACGAGGGCGTTTCTCATCACCAGGTCCATCCCCACAGGACACCATGGATTGAACCGCGTCCTTCAACCCCTACTTTACCACGCTTACCAGGCAACGTGCCATTTTGCCAGTCACCGCCTATGGTGCCTACTTTCCCTGCCTTACGCTTTGATGCAATCACCCTGTATCCCTATGCAGACCCCACCGGGCTTGTTTGGCATCCCCCTTTCCTTCTCCCCTACTCTGACATGTATTTTTAGATAACCCCTTTGTTTTGGTTTACCCCACTTGTTGAGGACTATTTTATCTTTTGTCTATCCTTTATTTTTGAGAACTCGTTGAACCGTAAATACCACTCTTGACATTATCCCACCTAGGTTGTTTCTTAGGCTATATGTGTGGGCCTCAGCTCTGGTGGCGTAGGATACCACTCACCTCCACTCATATTGGTTCGCCCTCATAACCGGCACCACCCGGGCTCGGGACCCCTTGATTTGTTTCGGTATGCATTCACCTACACTTTGCCGGGATCATTTTATTGTGCATTTTTTTTAATTGCTGTCATCCCCATGGCCCGCGTACCTGTGCACTCCCCATTAGCCCCTGTGCTTTTGTCTTTTTAGAAGCACCTGGGCTGTTATTGCTTCACGGTCCACCCCGTTTTTGGGTGCCCTAGGGCTCCACTTCTTAGACCTAGAATGGCCCCTCACTCCCTTTCCCGGTTACCTCCCCTTAATTATATCCCCCCTTCATATGACTCCATGACCTCACCCAACCTCTTATTCAATCAGACTATCTCCTATAGTTACTGCCAGATCCTTTTCCAACAGGAAACTCTTTATTATGCAATACACCACACACTCTCCCTATGGGCCTGCTAAATATCCTCATTCTAAATGTTCAGGGCCTCAGCACGCCACAGAAACGCAACAAAGCCTTCCACTCTTTTGCATCCCTTAAAGCCCATGTAGTCTGCCTGCAAGAAACACACTATACTCCCAATTCTACACCCAAATTTTTTGGCCCCACGTTACACACAGGTCTACACGGCCTCAGCAACAACCAAATGCAGAGGGGTACAAATTGCCTTCCATCGCACAACACCCTTCACACTATGCAAAGAAATTAAAGACCCGGAGGGTCGCTATCTTCTGCTAATAGGACAACTCCTGGATGTAGATGTCACCATTTCTACGTATTATGCTCCGAATCTAGGTCCCTTACCATTCCTTTTCCACCTGTTTTCGGTAATAGACCATCACAAGCGAGGAACTCTGTTTGTTTGCGGAGACTCAAACTGCACTTTATATCCCTTCCTTGACAAATCCCCTCAGCCTTCCCCCTTCCCTACCTCTAAGCAAACTCTTCAAGCTGTACTGCAGTGCCATTCCATGATAGACACCTGGAGGGAATTTAACCCAACTAATCGCCAATACACCTTCTACTCTCACCCCCACAAGACCTTCTCCAGGATAGATCACATACTCATATAACTGTCAGTTCCTCCTCTCGGCTTCAGGCCTCTGAAATTCTCCCAATCCCCTGGTTAGACCATATCGCCGTGTTTACATCCATGGCCTCACTAGCTCCGCCACCTACTGATCCCACTTGGATCATTAATGATAACTTATTAGCAAACCCAACCCATTGCGCAGAAATCAAAGCCGCTCTTAAAGACTACTTATCTCTAAACCAAACACCTGAAATTTCACCTCTCCTCATCTGGGAAGCACATAAACCGGTTCTACAAGGGTTCTGTATTAGCAAAGCGTCCTTTTTAAACAAAACGAGAAGGCAGCATTGTATCTCTCTCGAACGAGCCTACAATAAATCCCATCAAGCCTTCCAAGCGACTTCCACTCCGGCCAACCGTGAAGCTCTAGAGCGAGCTCGATTAGCTCTTGATCTTTTTCTCACAGACCAGGCGGAGCTTTCACTTTGCAGATCGAGACACAAATATTATACAAAAGCAAAATATAACCCAATACCCTCCTTGCTCTTTCGCTTCGTAGGCTTGATCAGATTACTAGACCTATTCGATTACGCACCTCCTCCTGCACCCTCACGAAGTAATCTGGAACGCATCCTGCACATTTTTCACAAACATCTTTCATGACTTTACTCTCATTTCACGCCCTTTGACCCCACCCAGGCTGACGCCCTCCTGGCCTCCATCTCCTTCCCGGCACTCTCTGAACACCACCGAGCAACGTAACAAGCGCTCACCCCAAAACCTTAAGCGCTTTAAAAAATTTTAAGCCCCGTAAACGCCCAGGACCTGATGGTTTTTCGGCCACATACTATAAAAAATTTGCCCATCTTTTAGCGCCCATCCTTACTAATGCTTTTAACGCCATACTGTCGGGTCATACCTTTAACCTAGAAACAGTCCAAGCCAACATCTCAGTGATCCCAAAACCCAACTCACACACAGTGGTCCAACTACAGGCCAATCTCTCTCCTCAACATTGACAACAAACTACTAGCCAAAATCCTCTCCACACACCTTAACCTGTGCATAGGTTCCCTAATCCATAATGACCAATTGGGCTTTATTCCAACTCGTCAAGCCCGGGATAACATTAGACGTGCAACCCTTTTGGCACATATTGCTAAATCTCTTAACATCCCTGCCTGTTTCCTGTCCTTGGACATCCGGAAGGCATTTGATATGCTATCATGGCCATATCTGGCACTACATTCTGCACCGCTGGGGCTTTGGCCCTCACTTTTTAACTTGGATCTTCTCACTATATCGAGAGCCCTCAGCCAGAGTTAGATACCTTGGACACAGGTCTGCCCATTTCCCAATCTCCAGTGGCACACGACAGGGCTGCCCTCTGTCCCCCTTACTCTTTGCCTTGGCCATAGAACCACTAGCCCTCCTAATTAGAGCTAATCCGGATGTCCGGGAACTGGAATTGGGTGGCTCCCACCACAAATTGTGCCTATTTTGCAGATGATGTTCTACTTTTTCTCACTTCTCCCTTGACTTCCCTCCCTCCTCCGGCTTCACGAGAGGTTTGGCTCACTTTCTGGCCTAGTAGTTAATTCCCAGAAATCCATGGCACTTAATATTTCTCTCCCTCCTAAAGAGTTGACCCACCTGAAACAGATCCTCCCATTTTCTTGGTCAAAGCATCACATCCCATTCTTGGGAATCAAGCTGACCCCCAGCATTTCAGATCTCTATGCAGCCAACTATATGCCTATGCTGGCCAATCTAACCGCTCTTATGACTAAATGGTCCTCCTTACCACTCGCGTGGCTAGGCAGAATAGCTGTCATAAAGATGTCTATTCTTCCAAAAATCTTATACCTATTCAGAGTGCTCCCAATCCAAGTACCTCCCCACTATCTTCGCATATTACAGCATCGCATTTTCTCTTATGTATGGGGCTCTGTCCTCCCCCGTATCCCCCGTTCTACCCTCCACCGATCCAAGCTCAGCGGCGACCTTGGTCTTCCCGGTGTCAGTAAATATTTCCACAAACAAGACCCTGTGCTCAAATCCATACAGCTAGTGCATGCATTTATCCATCAGGTGCTAAAGGGGTGTAACCACATTAACTCTAGAAATTCTGAAGGACCCTCTGCACACTGGTATATACCCTTTCAAGCAAAACTATGCAACAAATAGGGATATTTGGTTCACACATATTGCAATACATGTTTAAGCTGGCCAACTGCGTCAAAGTAATCCCTCTATGGCCAGTCCTACTCTGCCCTGCCTACACAAGTGCTACTGTGGACACAATGCTAACATAGGGGAAAAGACACAATGGGGAGAGCTACAAGGTTCAGGTCTGGCTACTGACCCAACAATACAACAAACAAGAGATCCCTGTGCTCAAATCCATACAGCTAGTGCATGCATTTATCCATCAGGTGCTAAAGGGGTGTAACCACATTAACTCTAGAAATTCTGAAGGACCCTCTGCACACTGGTATATACCCTTTCAAGCAAACTATGCAACAAATAGGGATATTTGGTTCACACATAATACATGTTTAAGCTGGCCAACTGCGTCAAAGTAATCCCTCTATGGCCAGTAAATATTTCCAGGCGGCACATTTAGCACAGTTAACCAAATACTACGCGACCTATGAAATTCCTCAATGGGTTGTTCTTGATTCCATAGAATGTGACCCCCTGTCCACAGCTAATTTACTTTGGTTAAGACCGACTGACCGTTGCTCAATAACAAATCCCATAACCTCTCACTTTTTATCATTGTGGGACAAACTGAAGACTCGCTACCTTCTCCAATCATTACATAACCCCTTACTTTTGTATCTCAAAAACCCAGCTTTCCCCCCAGCATGGTCATCACCAATCTCATTCAAACTATGGACCTCGGCAAACCTACTCTGTACCCATAATTTCCTGCAAAGGAACAAATTCAAATCCTTCGCCTCATTACAAGAGACGCATAGCCTCCCAGCATCTGAAATATTCAGACATTTACAATTACAGCACTTTTACGGCCCCTACACTATAACTTCTAACCAAACTAACACCATGTCTCCCTTTGAATGGGCCTGTTATAAAGATCCTCATTTCATGCCTATATTCCCTTCTTACAACTTCGGCCTCGGCGCCCCCTCCTTCGTACACCCGTAGGTGGGAAACAGACCTAAACAGACAAATATGTCCAACTGACTGGGACCACATCTGGGCCAACACGAAGTCATCTTCACAGAATATTGTAGCCTTGGAAACCAATTACAAAGTCTTAACTCGTTAGTACCTGGTTCCAGCGAGAATCACAAAATACACCCCTAACTACTCCCCTAACTGTTTTAGAGGCTGTGCAGACCCGGGAACACATTATCATATATGGTGGGACTGTCCAATAGCCCAAACCTTTTGGGCTTACGTCTTTACTATGATATCCAAACTTTGTGCAAACCCACTCCAACCCACCTCGATAACAGCTCTTCTTAATCTACGCTCCCCTGGTGTAAATACATCACAATTCAAACTCATCCTGCAAGCAACCACAGCAGCCAAACAGGTTATAGCAAAATCCTGGAAATCCCCCACTCTAAGCATTGCCGCTATAAAGACTAGGGTAACACAAGCCATGATACACGCAAAGGTGGAAGCCACAATCCTTGATACAATCCCTAAGTTCCTGAATGTTTGGAATCCTTGGGTAGAATGTTTTCTCCCGCAAAATTTTGATGATTCACTTCTTCTTCCCTAATATGCCAACTATACATTTTTAGCACAAATCTGGCACCACTACCAACCAAACGTGCAAATTACTCAAAAAGCTCCTATACAGCCACAAAACACTACTTCCTCCCTAGGAAGTGAATAAACTATTATTTGTACTTTTTGTGATGAACTTCCCAATACGCCCAATCTATCTCAAAAATTCAATAAACCCACATATTCCAAAAGGTGATGATCAAATCTAAACTAAAATAATAGTAAACCCCCCTCCAATATATAATCCAAAATCATCAAATATAGCAATCAAAATAATAAAATAACATAAGTAAAATAAAAATATATATAAGTGTCCAAATCTCCAAAAAATAATAATAATAATAAGTGTCCCAATCTCCAAAAAGATATATAATAGATAAATAAATGTCCAAAAATTCCAAAAAAAGTTCTTTATGTGTTCAGTGAAGCAAAACGATTCCCCAAAAATGCCTTGTTATCCTCAAAGTAAAAGAAAAATATCATAGTGTAATATCCTCAGACATAGACATATATATATGCTTCACACTGTGCAAAACTCAAATCACATCAAAAAAAGTGAAAAATCAATAAATCAAAATGAACGTGAGAAATCGTGATCACTCCAATCTCAGGTGAATAGTGATACTAGGTACCAATATCCTTAATACTCCAGCCAAAGTAGATGCTAAATACCATTACCCTCTTATGGTATATTCAGGCATATACTGTTAGATAGGAAAGGCATTTCTCCATCACTCTTATCCCGGGGTATTCCTCATATGGACAAAGAGAAGGCTCAATCAGGCAGATTACATAAAAAGATATAAATTTTATTCCACACTTACATGTAAAAACACGTTATCCAGCTCTCTGTACTGCACATTTCAATCTCTGGTTGAAAAAACGATTGTTTCCAACCGACAAAATGGCCGCGGCGACACTTCCGGTTAGCGTGCGTGCGTGATGACGTCACTCCCCTCAAATTACAAATTACTATATTCTTCCCTGACAACCATGAAGTCATCCCCGTCACCCCCTCCCCACCCCCTTCCCTTCCTTGGTCCTCCTCTGTCTGCCCCTAACCCCTCATGTGGCATGGGAGAGTCATTACCC
Organism: Staurois parvus; assembly: GCA_951230385.1. NCBI lineage: Eukaryota > Metazoa > Chordata > Amphibia > Anura > Ranidae > Staurois > Staurois parvus. Next base: position 6,060 of record CATNWA010002595.1, on the reverse strand, counting down.
CCACTGATCTTTCTCATTGTGATATGTTTAAAACCTTTGTTAATAATCTCTATCCATCCGACATTATAAGTTGTGCTGCTCTAATTTCTTGACCCTTGCTCTCCCTCTATATACTAGGGCATTGACACTGTACATAATTTTTCCCTCTGTATCTTGTTGTTAATATGATGTTCAATGCCTACTGTTAATGTCTATCTTCCTATGTAATACCAATAAAATGTTTGAACAAGAATAATCCTTCCCCATCCGAACACCGACCACAGACACCACAGCCGACCATACAAGAGTAGACGACACCAGTCTTGAAGTAAACCAGGAGGTAGACTAGTTTATTTTAACAAAGATACAAGATATATACACTCAGGGGACAATCCCCCCTCCCCGCATAATGGCACAGGGTGAGGCAATCTACATTTAATAACAAGAGACACACCAACAGACAGTCCCATCAGGAGGGAGGGCTGCTGGAGACACCCCCCCCCCCCACCAAGCCAATACACATAAATACATGCATCCCATAATAGTTTGCTCCCAAGCCAGACACACAATAGAGCAATGGGATGTAACCACATAACATCAAACTAACCATACAAGACTAGACAACACCGGTCTTGAAGTAAACCAGGAGGTAGACTAGTTTATTTTAACACAGATACAAGATATATACACTCAAGAGGACAATCCCCCCTCCCTGCATACTGACACAGGGCGGGGCAATTTACATTTAGTAAGAGACACACCAACAGACAGTCCCATCAGGAGGGAGGATTGCTGAAGACACCCCCCCACCAAGCCAATAAACATAAACACATACATCCTATAATAGTTTGCTCCCAAGCAAGACACACAATAGAACAATGGGATGCAACCACATAACACCAAACTATCAACAACCCCCCACCCCAATATTAGGACAGATCACCCTGTACCCCTAACAGGCACAGGGTGAATTACACATAAGAGGGATATGGGGAGCTGAGACAGGGGTCTCCCCACCTCTCCAAAGTGAGCTTTGTTCCATGGGCCCCCTGTGTTCCACCCCCCACCCAATGTCAGTCACGTTACATATCTCTCCTTTCGGCAGGGAACTGACACAGTAGGAAACCCCCAAACGGGTTGACTCCGAAGTTGGTCTGTACTTCCAGTACCCCTGTAATGGAACCATCCCAGCCTGCGCTGACTGAGTACTTCCGACCACAGACACCACAGATTTGAAGTAAGCCAGAAAGTAGACTAGTTTATTTGAACACAGATACAAGATATACAGTTGCAAGAAAAAGTATGTGAACCCCTTGGGATTACGTGGAGTTTTGCATGAATTGGGCATAAAATGTGCTCTGAACGTTATCGAAGTCACAACAATAGAAGAACACCGTCTGCTGAACATAATACTACACAAACATTAGATGTTGCCATGGTTTAATTGCACATAACATGTAAACATTCACAGTGCAGGGAGGAAAAAGTATGTGAGGCCCTAGCTTAATGACTTCTCCCAGAGCTAATTGGAGCCAGGAGTGAGCCAACCTTGACTCCAATCAGCGTGATGATATTGGATGTGTTGCTGACACTGTCTGTTTTGCGTTTACTGGTTTCAAGAAGCACTGTCTGATGTGAACCATGCCTCGCAGAAAAGAGCTCTCAGAAGACCTACGATCAAGAATTGTTGACTTGCATGAAGCTGGAAAGGGTTACAAAAGTATCTCCTTGAGCCTTGATGTTCATGTGTCCACGGTAAGACAGACTGTCTACAAATGGAGAAAGTTTAGCACTGTTGCTACTCTCCCTAGGCGTGGTCGTCCTGTAAAAATGACTGCAAGAGCACAGCGCAGAATGCTGCATGAGGTAAAGAAGAATCCCAGAGTGTCAGCTAAAGACCTACAGAAATCTCTGGCACATGATAACATTTTTGTTGACACATCTACAATAAGGAAAACATTAAACAAGAATGGAGTACATGGGAGGACACCACGGAGGAAGCCATTGCTGTCCAAAAAGAATATTGCAGCATGTTTGAAATTTGCAAAAGAGCACCTGGATGTTCCACAGCACTACTGGCAGAATATACTGTGGACAGATGAAACCAAGATTGAGTTGTTTGGGAAGAACACACAACACTATGTGTGGAGAAAAAAAGGCACAGCACACCAACATCAAAACCTCATCCCCACTGTGAAACATGGCGGAGGGAGCATCATGGTTTGGGGCTGCTTTGCTGCCTCAGGGCCTGGACGGATTGTTGTCATTGATGGGAAAATGAATTCCAGAGTTTATCAAGACATTCTGCAGGAAAACGTACGACCATCTGTCCGCCAACTGAAGCTCCGCAGAGGATGGGCGATGCAACAGGACAATGACCCAAAGCATACAAGTAATTCAACAAAACAATGGCTGCAACAGCACAGAATACGCCTTCTGGAGTGGCCCAGTCAGAGTCCTGACCTCAACCCCATTGAAATGCTGTGGCATGACCTTAAGAGAGCGATTCACACCAGACATCCCAAGAATATTGCTACACTGAAACAGTTTTGTGAAGAGGAGTGGTCCAAAATGACTCCAGATCGTTGTGCAGGTCTGATCTGCAACTACAGGAAACGTTTGGTTGAGGTTATTGCTGCCAAAGGAGGGTCAACCAGTTATTAGGTCCAAAGGTTCACATACTTTTTCCTCCCTGCACTGTGAATGTTTACATGTTATGTGCAATTAAACCATGGCAACATCTAATGTTTGTGTAGTATTATGTTCAGCAGACTGTGTTCTTCTATTGTTGTGACTGAGATGACGTTCAGAGCACATTTTATGCCCAATTCATGCAAAACTCCACGTAATCCCAAGGGGTTCACATACTTTTTCTTGCAACTGTAATATAATAATCCCCCTGCGCTAATAGGAACCTAAATAAATAATAAAAATAAGCAGCTGACACCCTATCCAATACCTATATGTGGACAAATGCAAAAATAATAATAAAAGAATGGTGTAGCACTATATAACTAAATGTGCAAATATCACAGAATATAAATAATCACAGAATCACAGAATATAAATAATCACAGAATATAAATAATCACAGAATATAAATAATCACAGAATATAAATGATACGCTTACATGAACCTATTCAAAATATAAAAAAAGGTTTCCCAAATACACCCATACTTTGTGTTGTGACAGCCTGATTTTTATCATACTAAATGTGAGTGTTTTACTTGGCGTTTTTACATGGTTACGCTAAATAAACCGTGTTGCACTATGGGAGATTTGTTCTTTGTCCTTTCATGGCCTTAGTGTGGTACATATCTATTGGCTGCACTACGTTTTACCCGTTTATGGAAGAAGGATCCACGCTGTAAGCAAGCTACCAGTGAGGGTCTGTGGAACCAGAGGAGCCTGTGGGGTCTGGAGAGATTTTCTGCATAGGATCCAGAGTGATCCATAAGGCGTGTTGACCCTTTTGGGTCGCATTCAGGAGGTGAGGGGGCATGCCTGCCATCTAAGGATATCTATTTATCATTTGTACTGGCACTGAAGCACCTGTTTGAAGGCTGAAGCACTTTTTTGCATTATTTGCATTTTTTACAATTTGATTGGACACTGATTTATATTTATCGATTTGAATGTTTTTCTGTGATATTTTTGATTATTTATGTTATTGCATTTTAGCACATATATGAATATATATCCCGCATTTGGGATTCACTGTTCATGTCACTTATTGTTTGGGGTAATATTTCCCAATTGGGATTGTTTTTTTTTTTTCACTTTATGAAGGCCCTTGTTTGGGACCTGCGAATCATATGCACTTCATACCACTATTATTAACACTACTGGAGACACTTATTTCTAGACCCTTTTGAAGATCTATCACTTATATGTATTTATTATTGATTATTTATACTGTATTCTGTGATTATTTATTTTCTGTGATATTTGCACATTTAGTTATATAGCGCTACACCATTCTTTTATTAATACAGATACAAGATATATACACTCAGGGGGACAATACCCCTCCCTGCATAACGTCACAGGGTGGGGCAATCTACATTTAGTAACAATAGACACACAGGTATTCAAACTTTACTCCAGCAGACAGTCCCATCAGGTGGGAGGGCAGCTGGAGACAACCCCCCACTTAGCTAATACACATAAACACATAAATCCCATAATAGTTTTTTTTCAAAATAAGTGAGCGCTTAAAACAACTAGTATAAAATCACAAAAATTAAAATAAAAGAAGAAGAAAACAGCAGCTGAACACCAAAGAGGTACCATATGAACCTTCTCAATAAAAATGCATACAAGGGAGAGGTGCAGCGCTAACTAAATGAATAAATATACTTATATACTTGATAAATATAAATATAAATCAGTAAAAAGTGCTATTAAAGTGCAAAAACGGTGACTAAATGATGGATATAGTCCATATCGTGCTCAGAATCCAAGAGAGTCCTTTAAGAGCTCCAATCCCTGGATTCGTGGATGAGGTGATAAAAGTAAAAATTGCGCACTCACCAAATGCGCAATTCAAATGCGCATTCAAAGCTGATATTCCAAGGTCCTCATATGGATCTGGTCAGATCTGGTCATGGAAAGCCCTCTGTCACCTGGTAGTGTATTCCACACATAGAAGAAAAGGCCGCTCTGCAGATGTAAAGGACTCCCACTGAGAACACTCAACAGCACGCCCACGTGCTAACGCACCTCCTCAGGTAGATTACTCCGCCTCGGCAGTAACACGGTTCACAGATCACTCCATAATAGTTTACTCCCAAGTAAGATAAACAATAGAACAATGGGATGCAGCCACACAACACCAAACAATCCACAACCCCCACCCCACCTATCTCCTAGACATGTCTACACAATATTAGGACAGATCAACCTATACCCCTAACAGGCACAGGGTGACTTACACATAATAGGGTTATGGGCAGCTGAGACAGGGGTCTCCCCACCTCTACAAAGTGAGCTGCGTTCCATGGGCCCCCCACCCAAAGTGACTTTCCCCTTTCGGCAGGGGACTAACACAGGAGGAGACCCCTGATGGGTTGACTCCGAAGTTAGTCTGTACTTCCAGTCCCCCAATGCCAGCACCCACACAGTACTCCAAGCAAATTGTCCCAAACATAGCAATACTCACCCAGCCAACCTCTGCCTCTCTCACAGAACATACCCGCCACTGGAGAGAAGTACAAACTGGTCCTTCTCTCTGAAGTCCTCTCAGTCACTGGAGAGAAGACAGGGTGGCTGGGCCAACTCCATCATGCTGTTGGGGATCTGGACTGACTGCCCAGCATCCCTGGGGTATCCAGATGGTGACTGTAGTCTCATCCACTTTGACTTGATGGGCATCTCCCAGTGTTTGCAAAGTAAGGATGACATCCTCCTGTCCCAATGCCAGACCCTCTTCTAGGGTTGTGTCAGTGGAGACCGAAGTCCCATCCACGGGCATCAGCTCAAGCTGCCATTGTGAGGTGCCGATTGCATCCTCTTCCTGTAGCTTCTGTGGTGCTGATTGTTGTGGGCAGAGGTTAACAACGCCATGCCCTGATGCCAGCTCTTCTGCTGGAGATGTGCTGGCTGGTTCATCCTCAGCAGAAAAGTCAATCAAATCCCAAGTCTCTGGAACTGGTGTCTGGGGATAGGGGTTCATCATCTCCTATCAGTGGAAACCAGAAGATGTTACCAGTGCTAGGCAGAGGCTAGCAGAGCTCTGCCCTTTTGTCAGCACTTCAGGTTTGGGGACGGCAATCTCTGGAATTTCCACTGCCGATTCTTGGGCATGCTGCTGAACATATTTTAGCAGTCATGGGGTATGCTGCAAGAACGATCCGCAGCAGACCCGGGAACTCTGATGCCAGGTCCATATCTCCACTGGGGTGACCGATGTCTACTTTCCTGATCTTGAATCCCGGCGGTGGTTTGGATGAGTTCACAGCCAGGAAGCACAATCCCACCGCTTGCCACCAATGTAGCGGAACCGACCCCAAACTGCACTTGGATACTTCCGTTAGAGTACCGCTTCCCTGTCCGAACACCGAAAACAGACACCACAGCT
>CATNWA010002594.1:0-10648 GCA_951230385.1 Staurois parvus | reverse complement strand
ATTTAAATGCATGTTCCACCGGGCCCAGCAGAGGGCGCCCCACTCCTCATGATTAGATGCATGTTCACAGCCGGCCAGCAGAGGGCCCCACTCCTCATGATTAGATGCATGTTCACAGCGGCCAGCAGAGGGCGCCCCAGCATGATTAGATGCATGTTCACTCCGGCCAGCAGGGCGCCCCACTCCTCATGATTAGATGCATGTTCACATCCGGCCAGCAGAGGGCGCCCCACTCCTCATGATTAGATGCATGTTTCACATCCGGCCAGCAGAGGGCGCCCCACTCCTCATGATTAGATGCATGTTCACATCCGGCCAGCAGCAGGGGCGCCCACTCCTCATGATTAGATGCATGTTCACAGCCGGCCAGCAGAGGGCGCCCCACTCCTCATGATTAGATGCATGTTCACATCCGGCCAGCAGAGGGCGCCCCTCCTCATGATTAGATGCGTGTTCACATCCGGCCAGCAGAGGGCGCCCCACTCCTCATGATTAGATGCATGTTCACATCCGGCCAGCAGAGGGCGCCCCACTCCTCATGATTTAGATGCATGTTCACAGCCGGCCAGCAGAGGGCGCCCCACTCCTCATGATTAGATGCATGTTCACATCCGGCCAGCAGAGGGCGCCCCACTCCTCATGATTAGATGCATTCACATCCGGCCAGCAGAGGGCGCCCCACTCCTCATGATTAGATGCATGTTCACAGCCGGCCAGCAGAGGGCGCCCCACTCCTCATGATTAGATGCATGTTCACAGCCGGCCAGCAGAGGGCGCCCACTCCTCATGATTAGATGCATGTTCACAGCCGGCCAGCAGAGGGCGCCCCACTCCTCATGATTAGATGCATGTTCACATCCCGGCCAGCAGCAGGGGCGCCCCCACTCCTCATGATTATTATGCATGTTCACATCCGGCCAGCAGAGGGCGCCCCACTCCTCATGATTAGATGCATGTTCACATCCGGCCAGCAGAGGGCGCCCCACTCCTCATGATTAGATGCATGTTCACATCCGGCCAGCAGAGGGCGCCCCCACTCCTCATGATTAGATGCATGTTCACAGCCGGCCAGCAGAGGGCGCCCCCACTCCTCATGATTAGATGCATGTTCACATCCGGCCAGCAGAGGGCGCCCCCACTCCTCATGATTAGATGCATGTTCACAGCCGGCCAGCAGAGGGCGCCCCACTCCTCATGATTAGATGCATGTTCACATCCGGCCAGCAGCAGAGGCGCCCACTCTCATGATTAGATGCATGTTCACATCCGGCCAGCAGAGGGCGCCCCACTCCTCATGATTAGATGCATGTTCACAGCCGGCCAGCAGAGGGCGCCCCACTCCTCATGATTAGATGCATGTTCACATCCGCCGCCAGCAGAGGGCGCCCCACTCCTCATGATTAGATGCATGTTCACAGCCGGCCAGCAGAGGGCGCCCCACTCCTCATGATTAGATGCATGTTCACATCCGCCGGCAGAGGGCGCCCCCACTCCTCATGATTAGATGCATGTTCACATCCGGCCAGCAGAGGGCCCCCACTCCTCATGATTAGATGCATGTTCACATCCGGCCAGCAGAGGGCGCCCCCACTCCTCATGATTAGATGCATGTTCACAGCCGGCCAGCAGAGGGCGCCCCACTCCTCATGATTAGATGCATGTTCACATCCGGCCAGCAGAGGGGCCCCACTCTCCTCATGATTAGATGCATGTTCACATCGGCCAGCAGAGGGCGCCCCACTCCTCATGATTAGATGCATGTTCACAGCCCGGCCAGCAGAGGGCGCCCCACTCCTCATGATTAGATGCATGTTCACAGCCGGCCAGCAGAGGGCGCCCCACTCCTCATGATTAGATGCATGTTCACAGCCGCCAGCAGAGGGCGCCCCACTCCTCATGATTAGATGCATGTTCACATCCGGCCAGCAGAGGGGCGCCCCACTCCTCATGATTAGATGCATGTTCCATCAGCCGGCCAGCAGAGGGCGCCCCACTCCTCATGATTAGATGCATGTTTTCACAGCCGCCAGCAGAGAGGGCGCCCCACTCCTCATGATTAGATGCATGTTCACATCCGGCCAGGCAGAGAGGCCCCCCACTCCTCATGATTAGATGCATGTTCACAGCCGGCCAGCAGAGGGCGCCCCCACTCCTCATGATTAGATGCATGTTCACAGCCGGCCAGCAGAGGGCGCCCCACTCCTCATGATTAGATGCATGTTCACATCCGGCCAGCAGAGGGCGCCCCACTCCTCATGATTAGATGCATGTTCACAGCCGGCCAGCAGAGGGCGCCCCACTCCTCATGATTAGATGCGTGTTCACAGCCGGCCAGCAGAGGGCGCCCCACTCCTCATGATTAGATGCATGTTCACATCCGGCCAGCAGAGGGCGCCCCACTCCTCATGATTAGATGCATGTTCACAGCCGGCCAGCAGAGGGCGCCCCACTCCTCATGATTAGATGCATGTTCACATCCGGCCAGCAGAGGGCCCCCCACTCCTCATGATTAGATGCATGTTCACATCCGGCCAGCAGAGGGCGCCCCACTCCTCATGATTAGATGCATGTTTCACAGCCGGCCAGCAGAGGGCGCCCCACTCCTCATGATTAGATGCATGTTCACAGCCCGCCAGCAGAGGGCGCCCCACTCCTCATGATTAGATGCATGTTCACATCCGGCCAGCAGAGGGCGCCCCACTCCTCATGATTAGATGCATGTTCACAGCCGGCCAGCAGAGGGCCCCACTCCTCATGATTAGATGCATGTTCACAGCCGGCCAGCAGAGGGCCCCCCTCCTCATGATTAGATGCATGTTCACAGCCGGCCAGCAGAGGGCGCCCCACTCCTCATGATTAGATGCATGTTCACAGCCGGCCAGCAGAGGGCGCCCCACTCCTCATGATTAGATGCATGTTCACATCCGGCCAGCAGAGGGCGCCCCACTCCTCATGATTAGATGCATGTTCACAGCCGGCCAGCAGAGGGCGCCCCACTCCCACATCATGATTAGATGCATGTTTCACATCCCGGCCAGCAGAGGGCGCCCCACTCCTCATGATTAGATGCATGTTCACAGCCGGCAGCAGAGGGCGCCCCCACTCCTCATGATTAGATGCATGTTCACAGCCGGCCAGCAGAGGGCGCCCCACTCCTCATGATTAGATGCATGTTCACAGCCGGCCAGCAGAGGGCGCCCCATCCTCATGATTAGATGCATTTTCACAGCCGGCCAGCAGAGGGCGCCCACTCCTCATGATTAGATGCATGTTCACAGCCGGCCAGCAGAGGGCGCCCCACTCCTCATGATTACATGCATGTTCACAGCCGGCCAGCAGAGGGCGCCCACTCTCTCATGATTAGATGCATGTTCACAGCCGGGCCAGCAGAGGGCGCCCCACTCCTCATGATTAGATGCATGTTCACAGCCGCCCAGCAGAGGGCGCCCCACTCCTCATGATTAGATGCATGTTCACATCCGGCCAGCAGAGGGCGCCCACTCCTCACATGCATTAGATGCCGGCCAGCCAGGCAGCAGAGGGCGCCCCTCTCCTCATGATTAGATGCATGTTCACATCCGGCCAGCAGAGGGCGCCCCACTCCTCATGATTAGATGCATGTTCACAGCCGGCCAGCAGAGGGCGCCCCTCTCCTCATGATTAGATGCATGTTCACAGCCGGCCAGCAGAGGGGCGCCCCACTCCTCATGATTAGATGCATGTTCACAGCCGGCCAGCAGAGGGCGCCCCACTCCTCATGATTAGATGCATGTTCACAGCCGGCCAGCAGAGGGCGCCCCACTCCTCATGATTAGATGCATGTTTCACAGCCGGCCAGCAGAGGGCGCCCCACTCCTCATGATTAGATGCATGTTCACAGCCGGCCAGCAGAGGGCGCCCCACTCCTCATGATTAGATGCATGTTCACATCCGGCCAGCAGAGGGCGCCCCCCACTCCTCATGATTAGATGCATGTTCACAGCCGCCAGCAGAGGGCGCCCCACTCATGATTAGATGCATGTTCACATCCGGCCAGCAGAGGGGGCGCCCCACTCCTCCATGATTTAGATGCATGTTCACAGCCGCCAGCAGCAGAGGGCGCCCCCCACCCTCATGATTAGATGCATGTTCACAGCCGGCCAGCAGAGGGCGCCCCACTCCTCATGATTAGATGCATGTTTCACAGCCGGCCAGCAGAGGGCCCCCACTCCTCATGATTAGATGCATGTTCACATCCGGCCAGCAGAGGGGCCCCCCTCTCCTCATGATTAGATGCGTGTTCACATCCGGCCAGCAGAGGGCGCCCCCCACTCCTCATGATGATTAGATGCATGTTCACATCCGGCCAGCAGAGGGGCCCCCACTCCTCATGATTTATGCATGTTCACATCAGGCAGCAGCAGAGGGCCCCCCTCCTCATGATTAGATGCATGTTCACAGCCGGCCAGCAGAGGGCGCCCCACTCCTCATGATTAGATGCATGTTCACATCCGGCCAGCAGAGGGCGCGCCCCACTCTCCTCAATTAGATGCATGTTTCACATGCCGGCCAGCAGAGGGCGCCCCACTCCTCATGATTAGATGCATGTTCACAGCGGGCCAGCAGAGGGCGCCCCACTCTCCTCATGATTAGATGCATGTTTCACAGCCGGCCAGCAGAGGGCGCCCCACTCCTCATGATTAGATGCATGTTCACATCCGGCCAGCAGAGGGCGCCCCACTCCTCATGATTAGATGCATGTTTCAGCATCCGGCCAGCAGAGGGCGCCCCACTCCTCATGATTAGATGCATGTTCACATCCGGCCAGCAGAGGGCGCCCCACTCCTCATGATTAGATGCATGTTCACATCCAGCCAGCAGAGGGCGCCCCACTCCTCATGATTAGATGCGTGTTCACATCCGGCCAGCAGAGGCGCCCCACTCCTCATGATTAGATGCATGTTCACAGCCGGCCAGCAGAGGGCGCCCCACTCCTCATGATTTAGATGCATGTTCACAGCCGGCCAGCAGAGGGCGCCCCACTCCTCATGATTAGATGCATGTTCACATCCGGCCAGCAGAGGGCGCCCCACTCCTCATGATTAGATGCATGTTCACAGCCGGCCAGCAGAGGGCGCCCCACTCCTCATGATTAGATGCATGTTCACATCCGGCCAGCAGCAGGGGCGCCCACTCCTCATGATTAGATGCATGTTCACATCCGGCCAGCAGAGGGCGCCCCACTCCTCATGATTACATGCATGTTTTCACACAGCCGGCCAGCAGAGGGCGCCCCACTCCTCATGATTAGATGCATGTTCACAGCCGGCCAGCAGAGGGCGCCCCACTCCTCATGATTAGATGCATGTTCACAGCCGCCAGCAGAGGGCGCCCCACTCCTCATGATTAGATGCATGTTCACAGCCGGCCAGCAGAGGGCGCCCCACTCCTCATGATTAGATGCATGTTCACATCCGCCAGCAGAGGGCGCCCCACTCCTCATGATTAGATGCATGTTCACAGCCGGCCAGCAGCAGAGGGCGCCCCACTCCTCATGATTAGATGCATGTTCACAGCCGGCCAGCAGAGGGCGCCCCACTCCTCATGATTAGATGCATGTTCACAGCCGGCCAGCAGAGGGCGCCCCACTCCTCATGATTAGATGCATGTTCACATCCGGCCAGCAGAGGGCGCGCCCCACTCCTCATGATTAGATGCATGTTCACAGCCGGCCAGCAGAGGGCGCCCCACTCCTCATGATTAGATGCATGTTCACAGCCGGCCAGCAGAGGGCGCCCCCTCTCCTCATGATTAGATGCATGTTCACAGCCGGCCAGCAGAGGGCGCCCCACTCCTCATGATTACATGCATGTTCACAGCCGGCCAGCAGAGGGCGCCCCACTCCTCATGATTAGATGCATGTTCACAGCCGGCCAGCAGAGGGCGCCCCACTCCTCATGATTAGATGCATGTTCACAGCAGATCCGGCCAGCCAGCCAGCAGAGGGCGCCCCACTCCTCATGATTAGATGCATGTTCACAGGCCAGCCAGCAGAGGGCGCCCCACTCCTCATGATTAGATGCATGTTCACAGCCGGCCAGCAGAGGGCGCCCCACTCCTCATGATTAGATGCATGGTTCACATCCGGCCAGCAGAGGGCGCCCCACTCCTCATGATTACATGCATGTTCACAGCCGGCCAGCAGAGGGCGCCCCACTCCTCATGATTAGATGCATGTTCACATCCCGGCCAGCAGAGGGCGCCCCACTCCTCATGATTAGATGCATGTGTTCACAGCCGGCCAGCAGAGGGCGCTCCACTCATGATTATGTTCATGCGTTGTTCGCATCCGGCCAGCAGAGGGCGGCGCCCCACTCCTCATCATGATGATGCATGTTCACATCCGGCCAGCAGAGGGCGCCCCACTCCTCATGATTAGATGCAGATGTTCACAGCCGGCCAGCAGAGGGCGCCCTCACTCATCATGATTACATTATGCATGTTCACATCCGGCCAGCAGAGAGGGCCCCCCACTCCTCATGATTAGATGCATGTTCACAGCCGGCCAGCAGAGGGCGCCCCACTCCTCATGATTATTGATGCGATTCACATTGCCGGCCAGCAGAGGGCGCCCCACTCCTCATGATTAGATGCATGTTCACAGCCGGCCAGCAGAGGGCGCCCCACTCCTCATGATTAGATGATGTTCATGTGCACAGCATGTTCACAGCAGAGGGGGCCCCACTCCTCATGATTAGATGCATGTTCACAGCCGGCCAGCAGAGGGCGCCCCCCACTCCTCATGATTAGATGCATGTTCACAGCCGCCAGCAGCAGAGGGCGCCCCACTCCTCATGATTAGATGCATGTTCACAGCCGGCCAGCAGAGGGCGCCCCACTCCTCATGATTATGATTACAGCCGGCCAGCAGAGGGCGCATGCTCATGTTAGACATCCGGCCAGCAGAGGGCGCCCCACTCCTCATGATTAGATGCATGTTCACATCCGGCCAGCAGAGGGCGCCCCACTCCTCATGATTAGATGCATGTTCACACAGCCGGCCAGCAGAGGGCGCCCCACTCCTCATGATTATGATGCATGTTCACATCCGGCCAGCAGAGGGCGCCCCTGCATCCTCATGATTATTAGATGCATGTTCACATCCAGCCAGCAGAGGGCGCCCCACTCCTCATGATTAGATGCATGTTTCACAGCCGCCAGCAGAGGGCGCCCCACTCCTCATGATTAGATGCATGTTCACATCCGGCCAGCAGAGGGCGCCCCCACTCCCCTCATGATTAGATGCATGTTCACAGCCGGCCAGCAGAGGGCGCCCCACTCCTCATGATTAGATGCATGTTCACAGCCGGCCAGCAGAGGGCGCCCCACTCCTCATGATTAGATGCATGTTCACATCCGGCCAGCAGAGGGCGCCCCACTCCTCATGATTAGATGCATGTTCACATCCGGCCAGCAGAGGGCGCCCCACTCCTCATGATTAGATGCATGTTCACAGCCGGCCAGCAGAGGGCGCCCCACTCCTCATGATTAGATGCATGTTCACATCCGGCCAGCAGAGGGCGCCCCACTCTCATGATTAGATGCATGTTCACACAGCCGGCGCAGAGGGCGCCCCACTCCTCATGATTAGATGCATGTTCACAGCCGGCCAGCAGAGGGCGCCCCACTCCTCATGATTAGATGCATGTTCACAGCCGGCCAGCAGAGGGCGCGCCCCACTCCTCATGATTAGATGCATGTTCACAGCCGGCCAGCAGAGGGCGCCCCACTCCTCATGATTAGATGCATGTTCACAGCCGGCCAGCAGAGGGCGCCCCACTCCTCATGATTAGATGCATGTTCACATCCGGCCAGCAGAGGGCGCCCCACTCCTCATGATTACATGCATGTTCACAGCCGGCCAGCAGAGGGCGCCCCACTCCTCATGATTAGATGCATGTTCACATCCGCCAGCAGAGGGCGCCCCACTCCTCATGATTAGATGCATGTTCACATCCAGCCAGCAGAGGGCGCCCCACTCCTCATGATTAGATGCATGTTCACATCCGGCCAGCAGAGGGCGCCCCACTCCTCATGATTAGATGCATGTTCACAGCCGCCAGCAGAGGGCGCCCCCACTCCTCATGATTAGATGCATGTTTCACAGCCGGCCAGCAGAGGGCGCCCCACTCCTCATGATTAGAGATGCATGTTCACATCCGGCCAGCAGAGGGCGCCCCACTCCTCATGATTAGATGCGGGTTCACAGCCGGCCAGCAGAGGGCGCCCCACTCCTCATGATTAGATGCATGTTCACAGCCGGCCAGCAGAGGGCGCCCCACTCCTCATGATTAGATGCATGTTCACAGCCGGCCAGCAGAGGGCGCCCCACTCCTCATGATGATTAGATGCATGTTTCACAGCCGGCCAGCAGAGGGCGCCCCACTCCTCATGATTAGATGCATGTTCACATCCGGCCAGCAGAGGGCGCCCCACTCCTCATGATTAGATGCATGTTCACAGCCGGCCAGCAGAGGGCGCCCCACTCCTCATGATTAGATGCATGTTCACAGCCGGCCAGCAGAGGGCGCCCCACTCCTCATGATTAGATGCATGTTCACATCCGCCAGCAGAGGGGCGCCCCACTCCTCATGATTAGATGCATGTTCACATCCGGCCAGCAGAGGGCGCCCCACTCCTCATGATTAGATGCATGTTCACAGCCGGCCAGCAGAGGGCGCCCCACTCCTCATGATTAGATGCATGTTCACATCCGGCCCAGCAGAGGGCGCCCCACTCCTCATGATTAGATGCATGTTCACAGCCGGCCAGCAGAGGGCGCCCCACTCCTCATGATTAGATGCATGTTCACATCCGGCCAGCAGAGGGCGCCCACTCCTCATGATTACATGCATGTTCACAGCCGGCCAGCAGAGGGGGCGCCCACTCCTCATGATTAGATGATGCATGTTCACAGCCGGCCAGCAGAGGGCGCCCCACTCCTCATGATTAGATGCATGTTCACAGCCGGCCAGCAGAGGGCGCCCCACTCCTCATGATTAGATGCATGTTCACAGCCGGCCAGCAGAGGGGCCCCCCACTCCTCATGATTAGATGCATGTTCACATCCGGCCAGCAGAGGGCGCCCCACTCCTCATGATTAGATGCATGTTACATCCGGCCAGCAGAGAGGGCGCCCCACTCCTCATGATTAGATGCGTGTTCACATCCGGCCAGCAGAGGGGCGCCCCACCTCATGATTAGATGCATGTTCACAGCCGGCAGCAGAGGGAGGGCGCCCCACTCCTCATGATTAGATGCATGTTCACATCCGGCCAGCAGAGGGCCCCCACTCCTCATGATTAGATGCATGTTCACACAGCCGGCCAGAGGGGCGCCCCCACTCCTCATGATTAGATGCATGTTCACATCAGCCGGCCAGCAGAGGGGCGCCCCACTCCTCATGATTAGATGCATGTTCACAGCCGGCCAGCAGAGAGGGCGCCCACTCCTCATGATTAGATGCATGTTCACAGCCGGCCAGCAGAGGGCGCCCCACTCCTCATGATTAGATGCATGTTCACATCCGGCCAGCAGAGGGCGCCCCACTCCTCATGATTAGATGCATGTTCACAGCCGCCAGCAGCAGAGGGCGCCCCCACTCCTCATGATTAGATGCATGTTTCACATCCGCCAGCAGAGGGCGCCCACACTCCTCATGATTAGATGCATGTTCACAGCCGGCCAGCAGAGGGCGCCCCACTCCTCATGATTAGATGCATGTTCACACATCCGGCCAGCAGAGGGGCGCCCCACTCCTCATGATGATTAGATGCATGTTCACAGCCGGCCAGCAGAGGGCGCCCCACTCCTCATGATTAGATGCATGTTCACAGCCGGCCAGCAGAGGGCGCCCCACTCCTCATGATTAGATGCATGTTCACAGCCGGCCAGCAGAGGGCGCCCCACACTCCTCATGATTAGATGCATGTTCACAGCCGCCAGCAGAGGGGCCCCCTCTCCTCATGATTAGATGCATGTTCACAGCCGGCCAGCAGAGGGCGCCCCACTCCTCATGATTAGATGCATGTTCACATCCGGCCAGCAGAGGGCGCGCCCCACTCCTCATGATTAGATGCGTTCACATCCGGCCAGCAGAGGGCGCCCCACTCCTCATGATTAGATGATGATTACATGCATGTTCACAGCCCGGCCAGCAGAGGGCGCCCCACTCCTCATGATTAGATGCATGTTCACAGCCGGCCAGCAGAGGGCCCCCACTCCTCATGATTAGATGCATGTTCACATCCGGCCAGCAGAGGGCGCCCACTCCTCATGATTAGATGTATGTTCACATCCGGCCAGCAGAGGGGTGCCCCACTCCTCATGATTAGATGCATGTTCACAGCCGGCCAGCAGAGGGCGCCCCCACTCCTCATGATTATGATGCATGTTCACAGCATCCGGCCAGCAGAGGGCGCCCCCCTCCTCATGATTAGATGCATGTTCACAGCACAGGCCAGCAGAGGGCGCCCACTCCTCATGATTAGATGCGTGTTCACATAGCCGGCCAGCAGCAGAGGGCGCCCCACTCCTCATGATTAGATGCATGTTCACATCCGGAGGCCAGCAGAGGGCGCCCCACTCCTCATGATTAGATGCGGGTTCA
>CATNWA010002593.1:0-30497 GCA_951230385.1 Staurois parvus | reverse complement strand
TAGCGTTTCTTTGGCCCTAAGTAACGATTCTGTGGCCCTCATTAACAATTCTGTGTCCCTGAGTAATGCTTCTCTGTCCCTAAGTAACGTTTCTCTGTCCCCAAGTAACGTTTCTGTGGCCCTAACTCTGTCCCTAATACAGAGCGGTCTGCCTCTCTTGAATGACTGGAGGCAAATGAAGAATTCAAAAATGGCCGCTATTTATAGCTCGACCATTACACAGTGCTGGCTGGCTGGCTGCTGATTGGCTGATGCGATCACATGTCATTAAGGAATGCATTATGGGTCAGCGCGCCTTGTCTGCGCGCCTTCCCAGACATCCCCGCTCCGTCGCCGCACATGTCCGCCGCCATTTTAGGAAAAATTTTGATTTGTGCGTCCGAAGTAGGCTATTTTTCGGATTCGGTGCGAATCAAAATTTTTCCAATATTCGACTCGAATTCCACTTCGCCTACTTCGATTCGCTCATCTCTAATACTGATATAAAAAATTAATTTTTACTAAAAAAAACTTTAATAAAAAACTAGTAAAACAAAATAGTTAAAAAATTAAAAAAGTGTCTGTCCATTAGGAGGTATTGGAATATAGATTCCTGGGGTATATGTATCGTGGAGCTTAAAATCTATGTTTTTAATTTAATTTAATAAAATAAACTATGAATGAAAAGATCTGGTTGTTAATGTTAGGGATGGAAAGAATGCAGGGCGTCTGTATTATCCCTTGGATTGTAAGAGGTGTCTTCATTTTCTATATGGAGATGGGCTTCAGGAAAATGGCCGCTCCGTGACAGTGAATAGGGGGCGGGCCGTGAATTAGCAGCAAGAGGAGGTCCGTTACTTAAGGGAGGAACGATGTGTCTAGGGTAATGCCCAGAGGAAGTTACGAGTGATAGTGACGTAACGCGTAGGCACGCTAGCACGTACACTTCCAGTACGCGGTGACGCACGTCCGGTGCCAGCCGCCATCTTGGTATACCCAGGAAGTCCTTCGGATTACATGCAGCACACCCGCATACTGGCCAGGGATGAGGATGGACATATGTGAGTGGCTATGTTTATTTGAATAACACCATTAAAGTGTTGTGTTGGCTTTAATACTACACTTAGAGGAGTCTTTTGTGCTCAATGGGCTGGTGAGCAATTATTCCCTAGAGGCTTCTGATCTGTGGTAACGGATGTACCCTAAAGTGATCTACAACGTCGGGAGAAGTACCTGATACCAGGGATAAGGATCCTGAGTGATCCTGAAAGCGGTGTGGCCCTTAGGGGTCAGTATAAGGAGGTGAGGAGGCAATTTAGCCTTAGGAGGTGAAGAGTGGCACGGTTGTGGAACAAGATCACATTTGTTTGCACATTTTTTTTTACACATTGCATGGATTCTACCGGTTTATATGGAGATTTTACTTTGATTTGTTTGAATAATATACTAAGTGTGGTCACATACTATTTCCTGTATAGTCAGCGGTGGTGTCCGTAGATCTGTGCCATATACAGGGAGGGGGGTTGTTCCCTTGAATGTATATGTCTTGTGTCTGTGTTAAAATAAAGCAGTCTATTTCCTGTATAGTCATCGGTGGTGTCAGTGGGCGGTGTTCAGACGGGGAAGCGGGAGTCTACCGGAAATACCCTAGTGCAGTCGGTCCGGTTCCGTTACAATATATATATATATATATATATATATATTGAAATATATTTTTAAATATATTGAATATGGCCAAAATTTTGGGAAGAATATTTTTTAAATATAGTTAAAATATATATATAAAATATATTTTTCTTCCATGTGGGTTGTATCTGTAGTTTCATAACCTCTGTGGTTCCAAAATCTACTTTCCGTAGTCAACAGTAAAATGGACTTACCTATAAAGACTGAATAATCTACGACAAACATCGATGGTTTCTTTTCCAAGTTGACGGTTATGTTCTGGATCTTATGGTCTGTTTTATCGCTCACAATCCTGTTGATTGTCTTCTCAGCATTCTGAGGGTCATTGTTTCTGAAGGTGAGAATGGAGGCGTTGTAGTACTTAGTCACACTACGTGTGTATGATGGTAACATATGGACTGACTCTTCTATGAAGATCTGATTATAAAGCTGGAATTCTACGTCTTTGCTGTCCTGGCTTATGGCTTCAAGGAACTTGCTATAGCTGTCATGCAGCTCCTTGTCTGTCTTGGTGTCATCCAGGCCCATGCCTTGAAGAATATACTTGCGAGTTTCTGATCGGGCGCCGAGGGCCAGAATGGAGAGGGTGGTGTAGATGCTGACCGGTGAAATGAATATGTTTAGTGGGGGCCTTTCTGAAAGTGGCCCTATCTTTCTATAAAGATTCAAAGCAAAGTCAATTTCTGCTTCAGATATCTCTGAATGATCCCCTTTAGAGTTTTGGCCGTAATCTCCATGTGGTTTCGCAAGGACCAACGAGACGAACAACTGGAGGAGAAGAAGAATCTTCATCTTTCTTTCACGTCTTTCACACCTGTGTAAAAATAAAGGTTTTTTTAGAGTCAGTACCAGAACATTTTGGATCTTATGCCAGTTATCCTGCATATCTCTTGTCATGAAAAGGTCCACCACCGACCATCTCAAGGGGTGCAAGGCCCAGGCTGAAAGATGCATTCTTGCTGCTGATAGCCTGGGCAATGTAGACTGATAGGGGCTCCCGGGGACCTCGGAAACATTTTTCTTTCCTATCCTATGCTTTGGAAAAGTCTATTTCCCATCCTCAGAGATTTCTGGTCAAATAAATCAGTCCACAGGTCAGTAAACCTTTAACCACTTCAAGGGGGCACTTCCAGCCCAATTTTCAGCTTTCAGCTGTCGCACTTTGAATGACAATTGCACGGTCGTGCAACAACGTACCCAAACTACATTTTTAGCATTTTTTGAGACGGATAAAAGCTTTCTTTTGGTGGTATTTAATCACCTCGGGGCTTTTTTTTATTTTTTTGCTAAAAAAAGAAACAAAAGAAAAAAAAAGTTTTTCTTAGTTTCTGTTGCAAAAATGTTGCAAATAAGTAATTTTTCTTCTTCACTGATGTTCATTGATGAGGCTGCACTGATGAGCACTGATATGTGGCACTGATGGGAACTGATGAGGTGACACTGATGGGCACTGATGAGGTGACACTGATGGGCACTGATGAGGCTGCAAAGCTGAGGTACCATTTATAGGCACTGATGGGACAAGTGAGGAGGCACTGATAAGGCTGCACTGATTTGTGTTACTGATGGGCACTGATAGGTGACACTATATATCTATTATCTATCTATCTATCTATCTATCTATTATCTATCTATCTATCTATTATCTATCTATCTATCTATCTATCTATCTATCTATCTATCTATCTATCTAATCTATTATCTATCTATCTATCTATTATCTATTATCTATCTATCTATCTATCTATCTATCTATCTATCTATCTATCTATCTATCTATCTATTATCTATCTATCTATCTATTATCTATCTATCTATCTATCTATCTATTATCTATCTATCTATCTATCTATCTATTATCTATCTATCTATCTATCTATCTATCTATCTATCTATCTATTATCTACCTATCTATTATCTATCTATCTATCTATCTATCTATCTATCTATCTATCTATCTATATCTATTATCTATCTATCTATTATCTATCTATCTATCTATCTATCTATCTATCTATCTATCTATCTATTATCTATCTATCTATCTATCTATTATCTATCTATCTATTATCTATCTATCTATCTATCTATCTATCTATCTATCTATCTATCTATCTATTATCTCTCTATCATCTATCTATCTATCTATCTATCTATCTATCTATCTGTTAATCTATGTAGAATGAAGTACACCCTACCGTTATAATTGCGCTCACCTGTCCTCTGAACGGCACAAATCTCCGAGAGTCTGACACTTATATTGCTCATGAAAAGGTTTGCTAATCAGATCCACTGCGAGGTCACAATGACCCGACCCAACAAATATGACGAAATTCTGGATGGAGTTAAACATTGCACAAAAGAGCGAACAACTGATGAGGGGAACTCTGCACTGGCCAGTAACTTCCCAATATACAATGTATCAGTGTAAGAATGCTATATATCAATGCAGTAATGTTATGCCCTGAGCTCAGAAATGGAAATTAATTGTAACATTTTACCATTTGTTTATGCATGTTCTCCCTGTGCCTGCGTGAGTTTCCTCCGGGTACTCCGGTTTCTTCCCACATCCCAGAGACATGCTGGGAGGTTAATTGGCTCCCGTCTAAATTGGCCCTAGTATGTATGAATGTGAGTTAGGGACCTTAGATTGTACGCTCCTCGGGGGCGGGGACTGATGGGAATGTACAATATATATGTAAAGCTCTGCGTAAATTGACAGCGCTATATAATCACATGAAATAAATATATAATGGTGTCAGTCCGCTGTAAAAGAACCTGTCAGGGAAGGTTTTCTCCATTCTAAATACCATTTTCTTTATGGGACAGGACTGGTGAGCCCCTGTGACCCCTCATGAACAATGATCATTCACAATCCTCACACATGTAGGTAAAACCAATATCTCCTAAAGGTTCGCTGTGTAGGAGACATTCTGCGGAGCAGAAACCGGTGACATCCCTGGAGCATGCGCTCTGAAGGTACGGCATACCTGTGTCAGTCCTCCAAAGCTGTGTGCCGTGGCTGAAACTCCCACGGAAGTGATGTCATCAGCTGCTCAGCCATTCAAGCAGCCGCAATCAGCAAACACGGATGGAAATCCGGGTGAAAATGGAACCTTTCTGCACCGGAGACGGCGTGCCGCTGGAGGGCATCTCTCTATGCTACGTCCTTCAGAATGTACTAGTATGTAATGCACCCGACCACATTATAATATTACCTTGCAGCAGGAAACCTGATTGTTTTTTAACGCGTTTACTACCACTTCATATGATAGTTACATAGTTAGTCTGGCTGAAAAAAGACAAAAGTCCATCCAGCTCAACTATTCAAAAAAAAAAAAGTTATAATCATATACCCACAGCTGATCCAGAGGAAGGCAAAAACCCAGCAAAGCACGATCCAATTTGCTCCTGCAGGGAAAACATTCCTTCCTGATCCCCGAGAGGCAATCGGATATTCCCTGGATCAACTTTCCCTATAAATGTTATATCTAGTAATATTCTGTGTATCCAAGAAAGGATCCAGGACTTTCCTACAGCAATCCACTGAGCTGGCCACAACCAACTCTGGAGGGAGTCTATTCCACATTCTCACAGCTCTTGCTGTGAAGAAACCTTTCTGTGTTTGGAGATTAAATCTCTTTTCCTCCAGATGTAAAGAGCGCCCCCTTGTCCTCTGTGATGACCTCAGGGGGAATAACTACACCGAGTTCACTATATGAACCACTGATGTATTATACATGGAGATCATATCCCCCCTTATGTATTATACATGGAGATCATATCCCCTCTTATGTATTATACATGGAGATCATATCCCCCTTATGTATTATACATGGAGATCATATCCCCCCCTTATGTATTATACATGGAGATCATATCCCCCCTTATGTATTATACATGGAGATCATATCCCCCCTTATGTATTATACATGGAGATCATATCCCCCCCTTATGTATTATACATGGAGATCATATCCCCTCTTATGTATTATACATGGAGATCATATCCCCCTTATGTATTATACATGGAGATCATATCCCCCCCTTATGTATTATACATGGAGATCATATCCCCCCTTATGTATTATACATGGAGATCATATCCCCCCTTATGTATTATACATGGAGATCATATCCCCCCTTATGTATTATACATGGAGATCATATCCCCCCTTATGTATTATACATGGAGATCATATCCCCCCTTATGTATTATACATGGAGATCATATCCCCCCTTATGTATTATACATGGAGATCATATCCCCCCTTATGTATTATACATGGAGATCATATCCCCCCTTATGTATTATACATGGAGATCATACCCCCCCTTATGTATTGGATACATGGATATCATATCCCCCCTTATGTATTATACATAGAGATCATATCCCCCCCTTATGTATTATACATGGAGATCATATCCCCCCTTATGTATTATACATGGAGATCATATCCCCCCTTATGTATTATACATGGAGATCATATCCCCCTTATGTATTATACATGGAGATCATACCCCCCCTTATGTATTATACATGGAGATCATATCCCCCCTTATGTATTATACATGGAGATCATATCCCCCCTTATGTATTATACATAGAGATCATACCCCCCCCCTTATGTATTATACATGGAGATCATATCCCCCCTTATGTATTATACATGGAGATCATATCCCCCTTATGTATTATACATGGAGATAATATCCCCCCTTATGTATTATACATGGAGATCATATCCCCCTTATGGATTAAACATGGAGATCATATCCCCCCTTATGTATTATACATGGAGATCATATCCCTCCCCTTATGTATTATACATGGAGATCATATCCCCCCTTATGTATTATACATGAAGATCATATCCCCCTTATGTATTATACATGGAGATCATATCCCCCCTTATGTATTATACATGGAGATCATATCCCCCCTTATGTATTATACATGGAGATCATATTCCCCCCTTATGTATTATACATGGAGATCATATCCCCCCTTATGTATTATACGTGGAGATCATATCCCCCCTTATGTATTATACATGGAGATCATATCCCCCCCTTATGTATTATACATGGAGATCATATCCCCCCCTTATGTATTATACATGGAGATCATATCCCCCCTTATGTATTATACATGGAGATCATATCCCCCTTATGTATTATACATGGAGATCATATCCCCCCTTATTTATTATACATGGAGATCATATCCCCCCTTATTTATTATACATGGAGATCATATCCCCCCTTATGTATTATACATGGAGATCATATCCCCCCCTTATGTATTATACATGGAGATCATATCCCCCTTATGTATTATACATGGAGATCATACCCCCCCTTATGTATTATACATGAAGATCATATCCCCCCTTATGTATTATACATGGATATCATATCCCCCCCTTATGTATTACACATGGAGATCATATCCCCCCTTATGTATTATATATGGAGATCATACCCCCCCCTTATGTATTATACATGGAGATCATACCCCCCCTTATGTATTATACATGGAGATCATATCCCCCCTTATGTATTATACATGGAGATCATATCCCCCCTTATGTATTATACATGGAGATCACATCCCCCTTATGTATTATACAGGGAAATCATATCTCCCATTATGGATAATACATGGAGATCATATCCCCCTTATGTATTATACATGGTGATCATATCCCCCTTATGTATTATACATGGAGATCATATCCCCCTTATGTATTATACATGGAGATCACATCCCCCCTTATGTATTATACATGGAGATCATATCTCCCATTATGGATAATACATGGAGATCATATCCCCCCTTATGTATTATACATGGAGATCATATCCCCCCTTATGTATTATACATGGAGATCATATCCCCCCTTATGTTTTATACATGGAGATCATATCCCCCATTATGGATTATACATGGTGATCATATCCCCCCTTTATGTATTATACATGGAGATCATATCCCCCCCTTATGTGTTATACATGGAGATTGTATCCCCCCTTATGTATTATAAATGGAGATCATATCCCCCTTATGTATTATACATGGTGATCATATCCCCCCTTATGTATTATACATGGAGATCATATCCCCCCTTATGTATTATAAATGGAGATCATATCCCCCTTATGTATTATACATGGAGATCATATCCCCCATTATGGATTATACATGGTGATCATATCCCCCCTTATGTATTATACATGGTGATCATATCCCCCGTTTATGTATTATACATGGTGATCATATCCCCCTTATATATTGTACATGGTGATCATATCCCCCCTTATGGATTATATATGGAGATCATATCCCCCCTTATGTATTATACATGGATATCATATCCCCCCTTATGTATTATACATGGAGATCATATCCTCCCTTATGTATTATACATGGAGATCATATCCCCCTTATGTATTATACATGGATATCATATCCCTCCCTTATGTATTATACATGGAGATCATATCCCCCCTTATATATTATACATGGTGATCATATCCCCCCTTATGTATTATACATGGAGATCATATCCCCCCTTATGTATTATACATGGAGATCATATCCCCCTTTATGTATTATACATGGAGATCATATCCCCCCTTATGTATTATACATGGAGATCATATCCCCCTTATGTATTATACATGGAGTTAATATCCCCCCTTAAGTATTATCCATGGAGATCATATCCCCCCTATGGATTAAACATGGAGATTATATCCCCCCTTATGTATTATACATGGAGATCATATCCCCCATTATGGATTATACATGGAGATCATATCCCCCCCTTATGTATTATACTATGTGATCATTTCCCCCGTTATGTATTATACATGGAGATCATATCCCCCCTTATGTGTTATACATGGAGATCATATCCCCCTTATGTATTATGCATGGAGATCATACCCCCCCTTATGTATTATACATGGAGATCATATCCCCCCTTATGTATTATACATGGAGATCATATCCCCCCTTATGTATTATACATGGAGATCATATCCCCACTTATGTATTATACATGGTGATCATATCCCCCCTTATGTATTATACATGGAGATCATACCTCCCCTTATGTATTATACATGGAGATCATATCCCCCCTTATGTATTATACATGGAGATCATATCCCCCCTTATGTATTATACATGGAGATCATATCCCCCCTTATGTATTATACATGGAGATCATATCCCCCTTATGTATTATACATGGTGATCATATCCCCCCTTATGTATTATACATAGAGATCATATCCCCCCTTATGTATTATACATGGAGATCATATCCCCCCTTATGTATTATACATGGAGATCATATCCCCCCTTATGAGCTCTCAAAACACTTTAGTCAGTTAGGATCCTGGTCGGAGTCCTCCCTAGCATGGGAACATGCCATTATGGATTCCCCAGGCCCATAATACTCTTAATCGGGCCCTGCTGGGAGCTGAGGACTGAAAAATGTTTTAAAGACATCCCTCAGGTTGTCTCCTTTCTCATTGCTTGCTTCCTTTCACCTCCAGGAGGCTCAGTAACATCTTGTCCATGAGACATTAACCTGCCAGCCTCTGGAAAGGCGTTACACAGGTTCCTCTACAATACATCCTCTAGATGTTTCCTCCTTTGTTCCCTTTGCCAGAGCAGGATAAGTTCTGTGACTTTACTCCTGTAAAGTGGATCAAGGAGAGTAGCCAACCAGTCATGGTCCCTCCCCTTGATGCAACGAATCACAAGGTCCTTTTGCAGGCTCTGGAGCAGCTTTTTTTTAAATAAAAGTAAAATTTCCTTCTGCTCAGGGTCTCCATCCAGTACATGGACACCATGTGCATTCATGTCATTGGAAATTATATCTATCTATCTATTATCTATCTATCTATCTATCTATCTATCTATTATCTATCTATTATCTATTATCTATCTATCTATCTATCTATCTATCTATCTATCTATCTATCTATCTATTATCTATCTATTATCTATCTATCTATCTATCTATTATCTATCTATCTATTATCTATCTATCTATCTATCTATCTATCTATCTATCTATCTATCTATCTATTATCTATATCTATTATCTATCTATCTATTATCTATCTATCTATCTATCTATTATCTATCTATCTATCTATCTATCTATCTATCTATCTATCATCTACCTATCTATCATATATGAATTTGGCATTTAAATTGACCATGAAAAAGTTTTGCTAATCAGACACACTACGAGGTCTTAATGACCTGACCCAAAAAAGTGACCGAAACTCTGGATGGTGTTAAATATTGTGAAAAACAGTGTGTGTTGGGGGTGGGGGTGGGGGGGGGGGGTTCTCTGCATTTAACTGTGAGGGTGTCAGTCCACTGTAAAGGAAACCTGTCATGACAGATTCAGGGGTTTTTTCCTTCCCAAATAGAAGTTTTATTATTATATCTATTTATATATTATTAATCCCTCATGAACTGATTAGTATTTCACAATCTTCTCACTTGGATAAAGAACACCTGGGACTCCTTTTCACACAACATTTGACCACATACCCTCTCACTAATAATGTACCACCTGTTAGTTCCCTCCTCGTCAATGAAGAACACCTGTGACTCCCTACTATCAACAATGAAGACCACCTTTAAAACCCCTCCCCACCAATAATGACCATACATGATTTCCTTCCTATAATTGATGACAATCTGTGAATCCCCTCTCCACCAGTGATGACCATCTGTGAATCCCTTCTCCACCAATGATTACCACCTGTGAATTTCCTCTCCATCATTGTTGACCCATCTGTGAAATCCCACTCCACTCCATTAAGTGCTGACCACCTGTGATTCCCCTCTACACTAGTCATGACCACCTATGAATCCCCTCTGCCCATCGTTGATGACCATCTTTGAATACCCTCTCCACCAGTGATAACCACCTGTGAATTCTTTTTTTCCACCAGTGGTGACCACCTGTGAATCCCCTTCTACACCAATTATGACCACCTGTGAATACTCTCTACATCAGTGATGACCATCTGTGAATCCCCTCTACAGCAGTGATGATCATCTGTGAATTTCCTCTACACCAGTGATGACCATTTGTGAATCCACTCACCATCAGTGATGACCACCTGTGATTCCCCTCCCCCATTATGACGACCACCTGTGAATCCCCTATCATCCAATGATGATCACCTTGAATCCCATCCCCACTGACCATTTGTGAATCCCCTCTCCACCAATGATGACCATCTGTGAATCCCCTCTCCACCATGATGACCACCTGTGAATTTCCTCTCCTTTACTGATGACCATTTGTGAATCCCCTGTACACTAGCGATGACCATCTATGAATCCCCACTACACCAGTGATGACCATCTGTAAATCCCCTCTACAGCAGTAATGACCATCTGTGAATTCCCTCTACATAAGTAATGACCACCACCTGTGAATCCACTATCCACCAGTGATGACCACCTGTGAATCCTTTGCCCGTTCATTGATGACAATCTTTAAATCGGCTCTCCACCAATGATGACCAACTGTGAATTCCATTTATCCAACAGTGTTGACCACCTGTGAATCCCTTCTACACCACCAGTGATTGACCATCTGTGAATTTCCTCTACATCAGTAATGACCATCTGTGAATCCACTCTCCATCAGGGAATAACCACCCCATCATTGATGACCACCTGTGAATCCCCTCTCTTCCAATGATGACCAACTTGAATCCCAATCCCACTGACCATCAGTGAATCTCCGAGCTCCACCAGTGATGACCATCTGTGAATCCCCCTCCACCAATGACGAACACCTGTGAAATCCACTCTCCATCATTGATGGCAGTTTTGTAATCCCCTCTACACCAGTGAAGGCCATCTGTGAATCCCCTCTACACCAGGGATGACTATCTGTGAATCCTCTCCCCACTATTGATGACCACCTGAATCCCCTCTCCACCAATGATGATCACCTGTGAATTCTGCCTCTCTGCCAATCATTGATGCTGTCAGTTTGTACCATCTGTGAATCCTCCTCTCTTGGTGAATCCCCTCTACACCAGTGATTGCCATCTGTGAATCCCCTCTCTACACAAGTCATGACCATCTGTGAATCTCCTCTACACCAGTGACCACACATTGAATCCCCTCTCATCCAATGATGATCACCTTTGAATCCCATCCCCACTAACCATTTGTGAATCCCCTCTCCACCAATGATGACCATCTGTGAATCCCCTCACTCATTACACCAGTGATGACCATCTGTGAATCCCCTTTCCACCAATGATGACCACCTGTGAATTTCCTCAGTTGATGAACTTTAACTCAACAGAAGTCGGGTCCTCCTCATCATTGATGAATTTGAACCATGCTTTGAATTCCCTCTCCACCAATGACGCCCACACTGAATCCACTCTCCATCATTGATGACCGATTTTTTAATCCCCTCTACACCAGTGATGGGCCATTCCCCTCTCCACATCATCTTGAATCCCAATCCACCTAATCCCCTGCCAGTACTTGAAGACCACCTTTTAAACTCCTCTCCCCACCAATTGATGACCACCTGAATCCCTCTCCATTGATGGCCATCACCATCCACTAGTAATGACCAAAATGACTGCCCCTCGCCACACCACCTGATGACCATTCTGTGAATCCGAATCCTTCCCATCATTGATGACCATCTGGGACTCCTTCCCATTATTAATTACCACCTGTGAATTCCCTCTCCACCAGTGATGACCATCTGTGAATCCCCATCTCCACCAATGATAACCATCTGTAAATCCTTTCTACACTAGTGATGACCACCTATGAATCTCCTGGCCATCATTGATGACCATCTTTGAATCCGCTCTCCACCAACGATGACCACCTGTGAATTCCCTTTTCCACCAGTGGTGACCACCTGTGAATCCCCTCTACACCAGTGACGACCACCAAGGAATCCCATCCCCATCATCGATAACCATCTGTGAATTTCCTCTCCACCAGTAATGATCACAATTGGATCTCCTCCCCATCATCGATGACCATCTGTGAATCTCCTTTAAACCAGTGATGACAACCATGGAATCCCCTCCACACTATTGATAACCACCTTGAATCCCCTAATCATCAATGATGATCACCTGTGAATCCCCTCTACACCAGTGATGGCCATTTGTGAATGCCCTCTCCACCAGTGATAACCATCTGTGAATCCCCTCTACACCAGTGATGACCATCTGTGAATCCTCTCCCACTATTGATGACCACCTTGAATCCCCTCTCCATCAATGATTATCACCTGTGAATTCACTCTGCATCATTGATGGCAGTTTGTGAATCCCCTCTACACCAGTGATTGCCATCTGTGAATCCCCTCTACACAAGTCATAACCACCTGTGAATCCCCTCTACACCAGTAATGACCACCTGTGAATCCCCTGCCTATTATTGATGACCACCTTTGAAACTCCTCTCCACCAATGATGACCACCTGTGAATTTCCTCTCCATCATTGATGACCATCTTTGAATCTCCTCTCCACCAGTAATGTCCACAATGGAATCCCCTCCCCATCATTTGTGACCATCTGTGAATGCCCCTCCACCAGTGATCCCCACCTGGGAAACCCCCCAATCCCATTCCCATCATTGATGACCATCCAAGAATCTCATTCCCATCATTAATGACCACTTGTGAATTCCCTCTCCACCAGTGATGACCATCTGTGAATCCACTCTCCATCAGTGATGGCCATCTGTGAATCCCCTGCCCATCATTGATGAGCATCTTTGAATCCGCTCTACACCAATGATGACCACCTGTGAATTCCTATTGTGCCTGTGGTGACCACCTGTGAATCCCCTCTTCACCAGTGATTGTCGTCTGTGAATCTCCTCTACACCAGTAATGACCACAATGGAATCCCCACCCCATCATTGATGATCATCCGTGAATCTCCTTTCAACCAGTGATTACCACCATGGAATCCCCTCCCCACTATTGATGGCCACCTGTGAATCCCCTGAATCCCCTTCCCAATTCTGATGACCATCTGAGAATCTCCCTCCCATCACTGATGACCACCTGTGAATTCCCTTACCATCATTAATGTCCATCTGTGAATCCTCTCTCTACCAATAATGACCACATTGAAACCCCTCTCCACAAATGATGACCACTTTGAATCCCCTCCCGACCATTGATGACCACCTTGAATCCCCTCTCCACCAATGATGGTCACCTTGAATCCCCTCCCCAATGACCATCTTTAAAACCACTTTCCACCAGTGGTGACCACCTGTGAATGCCCTCTACACCAGTGATGACCATCTGTGAATCCCCCTCCACCACTAATGACCATCTTTGAATCCCCTCTACACTAGTGATGACCACCTATGAATCTCCTGCCCATCATTGATGACCATCTTTGAATACGTTCTCCACCAGTGATGACCACCTGTGAATTCCCTTTTCCACCAGTAGTGACCACGTGTGAATCCCCTCTACACCAGTGATGACCACCAAGGAATCCCATCCCCATCATTGATGACCATTTGTGAATTTCCTCTCCACCAGTAATGACCACAATGGAATCCCCTCCCCATCATTGATGATCATCCGTGAATCTCCTTTCCACAAGTAATAATCACCATGGAATCCTCCCCCCCATAATTTATGACCATTTCTAAATCCCCTCTCCACCACTGATCAGCAACTGTGAATCCCTTGAATCCCCTTCACATCACTGATGACCACCTGTGAATTCCCTCACCATCATTAATGACCATCTGTGAATCCTCTTTCTACAACGATGACCACATTGAAACCCCTCTCCACAGATGATGACCACTTTGAATCCCCCTCTCCAACAATGGCCACCAGCTGTGAATTCCTTCCCCATTATTGATGACCATCTGTGAAACACAGCTCCACCAAAAACGACCATCTGTGAAACCCCTCTTCACCACTTGTGGCAACATGTGAATTTGCTCTCCAGCATTAATAACTACCTATGCAGTTCCTCCTTACCAGTGATAACTACCTGTTACCAAACTCCTCTCCAAACCTGCCAAACTTCTACTAATTTTCCTGTATGCAGCGCAACCAGCACATGGTCACAACCACTCTTTTGGCTCAATGATCAGTCTGGGGATATGCTTTTCTGATGCTTTATTGCAGGACGTGAAATTGGATGGGTTCAGGGTAACTGTGGGATACTCCAGCAGCTCTAGGAAGCAACTTGAGGACACTAATCTTCCTCCTTAGAATCTGAGCACAGTCCTTGCAGCAGCAAATATTGGGTTGAGCTACACTAAGACACAAAGTACATAATGTCCCCTTTAAGTAACTGACTCTAGCACAAGAGGGATAGCAGCAGCACACAGTCACAGGGACAGCGGTCTGTACCCACTAAGGTCCTTGGATAATTGGATGTCTCCTTCCAATATTTTACAGACACTTCTTCTGTGAACCCTCCAGGCCAGATCCCCCAAATAAAGTCCCTCAGTCAACACTGGTGAATAGGCCCCCCAGCTAGGATATCTGAGACCTCGATGAACAGCAGAAACATAAGAAAATATCTCTTTCAGGGGTCTGGTCCTATCTGGTCCATGGTCATTCTTTCTGGTTTGGCCGCCATTTCCCTCAGTCAACTCCAGTGAATAGGCTCACCAGCTAAGGTCCCCATTTTGTATTATACATGGAGATTATATCCCCCCTTATGTATCATACTTGAAGATCATATCCCTCTTATGTATTATACATGGAGATCATATCCCCCCTTATGTATTATACATGGAGATTATATCCCCCCCTAAGTATTATACATGGAGATCATATCCCCCCCTTATGTATTATACATGGAGATCATATCCCCCCTTATGTATTATACATTGAGATTATATACCCCCCTAAGTATTATACATGGAGATCATATCCCCCCCCTTATGTATTATACATGGAGATCATATCCCCCCCCTTATGTATTATACATGGAGATCATATCCCCCCTTATGTATTATACATGGAGATCATATCCCCCCCTTATGTATTATACATGGAGATCATATCCCCCCTTATGTATTATACATGGAGATCATATCCCCCCTTATGTATTATACATGGAGATCATATCCCCCCCTTATATATTGTACATGGAGATCATATCCCCCCTTATGTATTATACACGGAGATCATATCCCCCCTTATGTATTACACAGGGAGATCATATCCCCCCCTTATGTATTATGCATGGAGATTATATCCCCCCTTATGTATTATACACGGTGATCATATCCCCCCTTATGTATTATACATGGAGATCATATCCCCCTTATGTATTATACACGGTGATCATATCCCCCCTTATGTATTATAAATGGAGATCATATCCCCTCTTATGTATTATACATGGAGATCATATCCCCTCTTATGTATTATACATGGAGATCATATCCCCCCTTATGTATTATACATGGAGATCATATCCCCCCTTATGTATTATACATGGAGATCATATCCCCCCTTATGTATTATACATGGAGATCATATCCCCCCTTATGTATTATACATGGAGATCATATCCCCCCTTATGTATTATACATGGAGATCATATCCCCCCTTATGTATTATACATGGAGATCATATCCCCCCTTATGTATTATACATGGTGATCATATCCCCCTTATGTATTATACATGGAGATCATATCCCCCCCTTATGTATTATACATGGAGATCATATCCCCCCTTATGTATTATACATGGAGATCATATCCCCCCTTATTTATTATACATGGAGATCATACCCCCCCTTATGTATTATGCATGGAGATCATATCCCCCCTTATGTATTATGCATGGAGATCATATCCCCCCTTATTTATTATACATGGAGATCATACCCCCCCCTTATGTATTATGCATGGAGATCATATCCCCCCTTATGTATTATACATGGAGATCATACCCCCCCTTATGTATTATGCATGGAGATCATATCCCCCCTTATGTATTATACATGGAGATCATATCCCCCCTTATGTATTATACATGGAGATCATATCCCCCTTATGTATTATACATGGAGATCATATCCCCCCTTATGTATTATACATGGTGATCATATCCCCCTTATGTATTACCGTATTTTTCGCCGCATAAGACGCACTTTTCTTTCCCCAAAACTGGGGGGGAAATGTCAGTGCGTCTTATAAGGCGATTTTGGAGCGGCCGGTCCGGTATTTCCACCGCACGTTATCAAAGGTTCGCACGAAACATGTCAGGGGAATCCCTCTATTTGACGCTATACCCCATCTGGATCATTGATTTGTGAGGCTATGTCTGTATCGCCTTCTCTGCTGTATCACATGTGAGTGTTTTGCAGTTTGCAATTATACT
The DNA here is from genome assembly GCA_951230385.1 of Staurois parvus. Lineage (NCBI taxonomy): Eukaryota > Metazoa > Chordata > Amphibia > Anura > Ranidae > Staurois > Staurois parvus. The sequence goes on along the minus strand of CATNWA010002593.1, from coordinate 13,400 downwards.
TTGGATCTTCAATAAACAGTATCACACTATTAGCATTATTTTGCCTCCCTGGCTCGTTTTATTTTGAGCCACCCAAGGTGGAGGAGTCTAAGGAATCTGGACGGCGTTGGACCCTTCTGGTGAGCCTGTGATGACCCCCATGAGTGAGTGACACCATCCCTGGGAGTCTGCTGCAGCCCTAGATGACGCCATTGTGATGACCAGATCCTGATGTCCATGTGGGATATTTACATACAACGCTCAGTTTGTATGTACTTCTGGTAAGTGCATTATTGTACTATTGCCTCACGGAACAGCCAGGAGTCTGCCACAACTTTGTGAATTCCACAATTTAGTGCCTTTTTGATTACAGGACTTCATATATATTTATGCCATGAACTGACAAGTGTGATGAATATGCACTGAATATGGGTATTTTCACAATTTTAATTTCAGCGCTGCATTGTTTTGATTTTTATTTTACTACAGAGGTGCTGAGGTATACCTTTCATGCTAGCGGCTTTATATCATCTTACATACTTTTTTCAAGCATACATCTTTATTTGCGCTCGTTCATTTCACTCTATTATGGGATATATGTGTTTGTACTGGCTTGGTGGGGGGTGTTTCCAGCAGCCCTTCCCCCGATGGGACTGCCTGCTGATGTGTTTCCTGTCTGGGTGTGTATTTCCCCGCCCTGTGTATAGATCTTGTATCTATGTTAAAATAAAGCAGTCTATTTCCTGTTTTAATACAAGTCTGGTGCTGTCTCATCCTGTTGGGTCAGCGGTGGTGTCCGTGGAAATGTGTTCGGACAGGGAAGTGGGAGTCTAACGGAAATACCCTAGTGCAATCGGGGTCTGCTTCCATTACAATGGGGCACTATTCCTTTCACTGATACCAACAATGGGGCACTATTCCTTCCACTGACACTAATGAAGAGGCACTATTCCTCCCACTGACACCAATGATGGGGCACTATTCCTCCCACTGACACCAATGATGGGGCACTATTCCTCCCACTGACACCAACGATGGGGCACTATTTCCTCCCACTGACACCAATGATGGGGCACTATTCCTCCCACTGACACCAATGATGGGGCACTATTCCTCCCACTGACACCAATGATGGGGCACTATTCCTCCCACTGACACCAATGATGGGGCACTATTCCTCCCACTGACATCAACGATGGGGCACTATTCCTCCCACTGACACCAATGATGGGGCACTATTCCTCCCACTGATACCAACGATGGGGAACTATTCCTCCCACTGACACCAATGATGGGGCACTATTCCTCCCACTGACACCAATGATGGGGCACTATTCCTCCCACTGACACCAATGATGGGGCACTATTCCTCCCACTGATACCAACGATGGGGCACTATTCCTCCCACTGACACCAATGATGGGGCACTATTCCTCCCACTGACACCAATGATGGGGCACTATTCCTCCCACTGACACCAATGATGGGGCACTATTCCCCCCACTGACACCAATGATGGGGCACTATTCCTCCCACTGACACCAATGATGGGGCACTATTCCTCCCACTGACATCAACGATGGGGCACTATTCCTCCCACTGATACCAATGATGGGGCACTATTCCTCCCACTGATACCAATGATGGGGCACTATTCCTCCCACTGACACCAATGATGGAGCACTATTCCTCCCACTGACACCAATGATGGGGCACTATTCCTCCCACTGACACCAATGATGGGGCTCTATTCCACCCACTGACATAAACAATGGGGCACTAATCCTCCCACTGATACCAATGATGGGGCACTATTCCTCCCACTGACACCAATGACGGGGCACTATTCCTCCCACTGACACCAATGACAAGGTTCCCAATGCACATGTCTATCAGAGCTCAGTTTGTGACTCCCCCACATCACCCTATAGGGTCCCCCATTACCGGCTGGTATCTCTCACTCATTAACACAAAGGCAATCCGGGGGAAAACAACAACACAGAAATAGTTCAGCACATCCCCTTTATTCTCAGCAGGATGGTTTCATTTTGTTCAGCACTTTATATCTGCTTCATCCGATTACTTCCCTGACCACCTGGGGTCCAAGAATCGGCCAATCCCGAGGATGGTTTTGGTGACTTTGTGGTACACACATCATGATGAACGGGCGGTTAAACATTGAACTGGGGGACCTGAAGGGCGGCTAAGTCTAATGTGGCAGAAGTCGCAGCGCTGTTCCGCATTCCTCCCTCCTTGAAGCTGATATAAGATTGGTGGAAAACCTGTCAACACAAAAAAGTCAAGGAATGAACTTAAAAAAGTTAAAAGAATGAAAAATTAAAAAAACAAACCTAAAAAAAAAAATTTTGGGACTAAGATAAATGAAACATACTAGGAGAGTGGACTTCTGTTAGGAAGAGAGATTGGGGGGGGGGGGGGGGTGATGTGTGCTAGTAGGGGTGATTGAAGGAATTTGTGCGAGGAGAATTTATTTTTTGGGGGGGTTATTGCTAGCAGAGGGGATTTGGGGGGGAGGAGATCTCTGCTGAGAGAGTGGATTTCTGTTAGGTAGAGGGATTGGGGGATTTGTGTTAGGGGGGAAACATTTTTTGGGGTGGGTTTAGTGCTAGCAGAGGGGATTTGGGGGGGATTTGTAGTATAAGGGGGGAATTGGAGGAGGAATTGGTACTAGGAGAATGGATGTCTGTTAGGAAGAGGGATTTGGGGGGGGGGGGCAGGATGTGTGTGCCAGCAAGGGATGGTTGTTTTGGGGGGGTGGGGGTGGGGGGGTGGGGGGTGGGGGGTAGGTTGGGGGGGGGGGGGGGGGGGGGGGGATTTTAGGGGAGGATTTGGGAGGTTGGGGGGATTTGGGGGGGTGGGGTGAGCCTAGGGAGTGGTGTTTTGTGGGGTGGGGGGGGGGTTTGGGGGGGGGGGGAGGGGGGGGGGTAGTGGGGGGATGGGGGGTGTTTTGGGAGGGGGGGGAGGGGGGGGGGGGGGGGGAGGTGAGGGGGGTTTTGGTTGGGGATGGGGGGGGGGTTGTTTGGTGTGGGGGGGGGGGGTGTTGGAGGGGGGGGTACAAGAAGGGGGGGGTGGGGGGGGGGTTTTAGGGGGAGAGTGGTGGGGGGGGGGAAGAGGGGGTTGTGGGGTGGGGGTTGAAGGGATTTGTCCCAGAAGGGGACATATTTTGGGTTACATTTGGGGGTTTGAGGGGGGGGGGGGGGGGAATTAGGGGTGGGGGGGGGTGGGGGGGGGGGGTTGCTAGGGGGGGGGTGGGTTGGAGGGGGAGGGGGGGGTTGGGGGAGGGGGATTATGTTGGGGTGAGGGGGGGGGGGGGGGGGGGGTGGGGGGGGGGGGGGGGGGGGGGGGGGGGGGGGGGGGGGGGGGGGGGGGGGGGGGGGGGGGGGGGGGGGGGGGGGGGGGGGGGGGGGGGGGGGGGGGGGGGGGGGGGGGGGGGGGGGGGGGGGGGGGGGGGGGGGGGGGGGGGGGGGGGGGGGGGGGGGGGGGGGGGGGGGGGGGGGGGGGGGGGGGGGGGGGGGGGGGGGGGGGGGGGGGGGGGGGGGGGGGGGGGGGGGGGGGGGGGGGGGGTTGGGGGGGGGGGGGGGGGGTGGGGGGGGGGGGGGGGGGGGGGGGGGGGGGGGGGGGGGGGGGGGGGGGGGGGGGGGGGGGGGGGGGGGGGGGGGGGGGGGGGGGGGGGGGGGGGGGGGGGGGGGGGGGGGGGGGGGGGGGGGGGGGGGGGGGGGGGGGGGGGGGGGGGGGGGGGGGGGGGGGGGGGGGGGGGGGGGGGGGGGGGGGGGGGGGGGGGGGGGGGGGGGGGGGGGGGGGGGGGGGGGGGGGGGGGGGGGGGGGGGGGGGGGGGGGGGGGGGGGGGGGGGGGGGGGGGGGGGGGGGGGGGGGGGGGGGGGGGGGGGGGGGGGGGGGGGGGGGGGGGGGGGGGGGGGGGGGGGGGGGGGGGGGGGGGGGGGGGGGGGGGGGGGGGGGGGGGGGGGGGGGGGGGGGGGGGGGGGGGGGGGGGGGGGGGGGGGGGGGGGGGGGGGGGGGGGGGGGGGGGGGGGTGTATGGGGGGGGGGGGGGGGGGGGGGGGGGGGGGGGGGGGGGGGGGGGGGGGGGGGGGGGGGGGGGGGGGGGGGGGGGGGGGGGGGGGGGGGGGGGGGGGGGGGGGGGGGGGGGGGGGGGGGGGGGGGGGGGGGGGGGGGGGGGGGGGGGGGGGGGGGGGGGGGGGGGGGGGGGGGGGGGGGGGGGGGGGGGGGGGGGGGGGGGGGGGGGGGGGGGGGGGGGGGGGGGGGGGGGGGGGGGGGGGGGGGGGGGGGGGGGGGGTGGGGGGGGGGGGGGGGGGGGGGGGGGGGGGGGGGGGGGGGGGGGGGGGGGGGGGGGGGGGGGGGGGGGGGGGGGGGGGGGGGGGGGGGGGGGGGGGGGGGGGGGGGGGGGGGGGGGGGGGGGGGGGGGGGGGGGGGGGGGGGGGGGGGGGGGGGGGGGGGGGGGGGGGGGGGGGTGGGGGGGGGGGGGGGGGGGGGGGGGGGGGGGGGGGGGGGGGGGGGGGGGGGGGGGGGGGGGGGGGGGGGGGGGGGGGGGGGGGGGGGGGGGGGGGGGGGGGGGGGGGGGGGGGGGGGGGGGGGGGGGGGGGGGGGGGGGGGGGGGGGGGGGGGGGGGGGGGGGGGGGGGGGGGGGGGGGGGGGGGGGGGGGGGGGGGGGGGGGGGGGGGGGGGGGGGGGGGGGGGGGGGGGGGGGGGGGGGGGGGGGGGGGGGGGGGGGGGGGGGGGGGGGGGGGGGGGGGGGGGGGGGGGGGGGGGGGGGGGGGGGGGGGGGGGGGGGGGGGGGGGGGGGGGGGGGGGGGGGGGGGGGGGGGGGGGGGGGGGGGGGGGTGTGGGGGGGGGGGGGGGGGGGGGGGTTTGGGGGTGGGGTGGGGGAGAGGGGGGTGGGGGTGGGGGTGGGGGGGGGGGAGGGGGGGTGGGGGGGGGGGGGGTGGGGGGGGGGGGGGGGGGGGGCACCAACAATGGGGCACTATTCCTCCCACTGATACCAATGATGAGGCACTATTCTTCCCACTGACACCAACAATGGGGCACTATTCCTCCCACTGATACCAATGATGGGGCACTATTCTTCCCACTGACACCAAACAATGGGGCACTATTCCTCCACTGATACCAATGTTGGGACACTATTCCTCCAAACTGACACCGATGATGGGGCACTATTCTTCCCACTGACACCAACAATGGTGCACTATTCCTCCTCACTGATACCAATGATGGGGCACTATTCCTCCACTGACACCAATGATGGGACACCATTCCTCCCACTGACACCAATGATGGGGCACCATTCCTCCCACTGACACCAATGATGGGGCACTATTCCTCCCACTGACACCAATGATGGGGCACTATTCCTCCCTCTGACACCAATGATGGGGCACTATTCCTCCCACTGACCACAATCCGGCCCCCCCTGAAGCCTGAAGTACAGTAAACTGGCCCTTTGAATGACAAGTCTGGAGAGCCCCCCCCCCCCCCCCCGCTCTATAGGGATGGGCCTGTTATAGGATTACCATACTTCATCCACATATTAAATATAAAAGGAAGATACTCACTGAGGAAACGCTGAAATTCTCTTTCTTTGAGATCCCGGAGAAGTCGGCGCTGTTCTCATCGAACATAATCCCGAAGCCCATGTGTAGCAATGCGCGATCCACGTTCACCCGGGTGTTGAAGGTCATTTTGGCTAAGATAGAGTTCCACCAAACTGTGAAGGAAAATACACATCGGTGTCTGTATCAGCGACACCAACCATCCCCCGCTCTCCCAATGAGGCAAAAAAAGTGTTTCAAAGCTACAGGGACCCCATCAGCCAATCAGAATGAGCCGATCTGACCCCATCAGCCAATCAGAATGAGCCGATCTGACCCCATCAGCCAATCAGAATGAGCCGATCTGACCCCATCAGCCAATCAGAATGAGCCGATCTGATCTGATTCTAAGGTTTAAAGCTGAATTGAAGGAAACCAGAGATACGGGCGCTGAAGAAGTTTTCCTCTTCCTTGACATTTTCACATTTTGTCATGTGACAACCAAAAAACGTCAATCCATTATGTTGGGATTTTATGTGATAGACCGACACAGAGTGGCACATCATTGTGAAGTGGAAGGAAAACCTAACCCTGTTTTAAAACTTCTTCACAACTTTATCCCTGACCCGTCTGGTGTGTTCCTTGGCCTTCGTGATGCTGTTTCTTCACTAATGTTCTCTAACAAACCTCTGAGGGCTTCACAGAACAGCTGTATTTATACTGAGATCACATGACACACAGGGGGACTCTATGTACTAATAGGGAAATTCTGAAGGCAATCGGTTCCACTAGATTTAGTTAGGGGTATCAGAGGTAAAGGGGCTTTCTTTCAACAATGGCTTTCTTCTTGTCACTCTTCCATAAAGGCCAGATTTGTGGAGTGCACGACTAACAGTTGTCCTGAAGACAGATTCTCCCCCCTGAGCTGTGATCTCTGCAGCTCCTCCGGAGTTCCCATGGGCCTCTTGGCTGCTTCTCTGATGAACGCTCTCCTTGCCCGGGTCCGGTCAGTTTAGGTGGATGGCCAATGTCTTGGTAGGTTGGCAATTGTGCCGTAATCTTTCCATTTTCAGATGATGGATTGAACACAGTGCTCCGTGAGATGTTCAAAGTTTGGGATTTTTTTTATAAACCAAACTCTGCTTTAAACTTCTCCACAACTTTATCCCTGACTTGTAATGGTGTGTTCCTTGGCCTTCATGATGCTGTTTGTTCACTAATGTTCTCTAACAAACCTCTGAGGACTTCACAGAACAGCTGTATTTATATTGAGATCACATGACACACAGGGGGACTCTGTTTTGCTTAGGTGAATTCTGAAGGCAATTGGTTCCACTAGATTTTTAATTAGGGGGATCAGAGTAAATGGAGCTGAATACAAATGCCGCCACACTTCTCACAGATTTATTGATCACAAATGTTCGAAACAATTTCTCATTTTTTTCCACTTCACAATTATGTGCCACTTTGTGTCCATTCACATATCCAATCCCGGGGACATTGTAACATGACAACATCCGGGGGGTCCAGGGAGAGCGCGATATAGTGAATGCAGGGTCGGGGGTGAGAGCGGATATAGTGAATGCGGGTCCGGGTGAGAGCGGATATAGTGAATGCGGGGTCCGGGGAGAGCGGATATAGTGATGAATGCGGGGGTCCGGGGAGAGCGGATATAGTGAATGCGGGGTCCGGGGAGAGCGGATATATAGTGAATGCGGGGGTCCTGGGAGAGCGGATATAGTGAATGCGGGGTCCGGGGAGAGCAGATATAGTGAATGCAGGGTTCCGGGGAGAGCGGATATAGTGAATGCGGGGTCCGGGGAGAGCGGATATTAGTGAATGCGGGGTCCGGGGAGAGCGGATATAGTGAATGCGGGGTGCGGGGAGAGCGGATATAGTGAATGCGGGGTCCGGGGGAGAGAGCGGATATAGTGAACGCGGGGTCCGGGGAGAGCGGATATAGTGAATGCGGGGGGTCCGGGGAGAGCGGATATAGTGAGGCGAGGGGTCCAGGGAGAGCGGATATAGTGAATGCGGGTTCTGGGGGAGAGCGGATATAGTGAATGCGGGGTCCAGGGGTGTAGAGCGGATATAGTGAATGCGGGGTCCGGGGGACGAGCGGATGTGGGTATAGTGAATGCGGGGTCCGGGGGAGAGCGGATGTAGTGAATGGGGGGTCCGGGGAGAGCGGATATAGTGAATGCGGGGTCAGGGGGAGAGCGGGATATAGTGAAATGGGGGTCCGGGGAGAGCGGATGTAGTGAATGCAGGGGTCCGGGGAGAGCGGATATAGTGAATGTGGGGTTCCGGGGAGAGGGGATATAGTGAATTGGGGGTCCGGGGGAGAGCGGATATAGTGAATGCGGGGTCCGGGGAGAGCGGGGATATACAGTGAATGCGGGGTCCGGGGGAGAGCGGATATAGTGAATGCGGGGTCGGGGAGAGCGGATATAGTGAATGCGGGGGTCCGGGGCAGAGCGGATATAGTGAATGCGGGGTCCGGGGAGAAGCGGATATAGTGAATGCGGGGTCCGGGGGTGAGAGCGGATATAGTGAATGCGGGGTCCGGGGAGAGCGGATATAGTGAATGCGGGGTCCCGGGGAGAGCGGATATAGTGAATGCGGGGTCCCGGGAGAAGAGCGGATATAGTGAATGCGGGGTCCGGGGAGAGCGGAAGCATATGTGAATGCGGGGTCCGGGGAGAGCGGATTATAGTGAATGCGGGGTCCGGGGAGAGCGGATATAGTGAATGCGGGGGTCCGGGGATGGACGGGAGCGGATTATAGTGAATGTGCGGGTCGGGGGAGAGCGGATATAGTGAATGGGACGGTTCCGGGGAGAGCGGAAATAGTGACCCTTGATGCGGGTCCCTTGGGAGAGCGGATATACAGTGGAATTGCGGGGTCTGGGGATGAGCGGATATAGTGAATGCGGGGTCCGGGGTTTGTTCCATACAATATCAGTTGCTGTCCTGCCCCCTAACAGCCCATAGTGGGTATACCCGTCACCATCCTTCTGGCGTTGTCAGTTGAACCTGCGTTCACCCAGCAGACATCAGGCTGCACGTTGCACTTTGTACGATCATTTGGCTGATCCCTCTAACAACATTCAAACTGCCATGAGTTGTGTTGTAAACAACTGTCATGCATACCTGGTACTCAAGGAGCTCAAGTATTTTTGAATCAGCTGGGGGGTCAGTAATCGCTCATGCTGAACAGGTCACCCAGTCTTCGGTACGATGAGGAGAAGGGGCGGTGTCATCGGCGTACGGCATCTCCAGCACATTGACATCCAGCTCTCTGTCCTTGTACGTCTTATAGAGTCCCCTCCACGGCGCATCGTTTGGCGTTAGGGTTGGTGGCAATCCACTCCCAAATTGTTTTTCCTCTGTATATTGTTCGTCAAACTGTCCTTTCCATTTCCCTGGAGGAAACAGAAAAAAAAAGTTTCCTTTAAAGGTAAACTATAGTGGTTTGGGATCGTTGTATTCTATAGATATGCGCGGTTCGGTTTGATCCGAATAGAAATATGGACAAATTGTCATTATTCGGAGATGGAGATTGAGAGGTATCTGAATTTTATAAACTACAAAAGTGGCAAAATTATAAAAAATCTGAAATAACAAAAAGGGAAGTTTTGTCAAAAACTTGAATTGAATTCCAAAAGAATTCATAATTGATTTAAAAAGAATTTTAATCAAATTCGGAAAAACTAATTTGAACTATAAACATATTGCCGACTATTGCTGATTTCCCTCAAGACTGTGTTAGTGTTAGAATATATTCATCTTCCGAAATTCAGAATAGAATAGAATTAGAATAGAAATAATATAACCGTCATTTAAAATTTGATTTTTAAATAGAATAGAATAAAAAAAAAAAAAAGAATATAAATATCTTCCGAAATTCGGAAATTTCGAAAAGAACAAAATAAAAACAGGAATAGAATTGAAAATAAAATAAAAGAATAGAAAATAAAGGAAAAGATAGAATAGAAAATAATAGCACAGAAAAAAAAAATAGAATTAAAACAGAAAGAATATTAGCTGTCTTCCAAAACTTGAATAGAATAGAATGGAATAAAATAGAAATAATGTAACCGTCGTTTTAAAATTTGAATTTTAAATAGAATAGAATAAAAAAATAAAAGAATATAGCTATCTTCTCAAATTTTCGAATTTCGAAAAGAACAGAATAAAAAAAGAATAGAATTGAAAATAAAATAAAAGAATAGAAAATAAAGGAATAGATAGAATAGAAAATAATAGCAGAGAAAAAAAATAGAGTAGAATCAAAAAATATAACTGTCTTCCGAATTTTTTTAATAGAATAGAAAGGAATAAAATAGAAAGAATATTCTTTGTTATAATATGTCTCGAAACCCTTCTACAGCATCCTAGGAGTCACACATTCCTTCCTCCATCCCCTCTCCAAAACTCTTCCCTTTCCTACTCCCCCCACTTCTACTCAACACCCCCTTCCCCCCCCCTTCCCCCCTTACACTTGTTTTTCTTCTTCTTTTTTCCTGACACCCCTCCTCCCCGATTTTGGAGAGAGCACCCCCCCGGAAACCAGATTGTACTATGCCTATATATGAGTATATAAGTCTACATACAGTTTTGTCTTCCTTCTACCATCCAAGCTGTTGCATTTTATATTTTTGTGCTTTTCTCCCCCCCTTTACATGGACATCATACCTGTTTCTACTAATTGTCCCGTTCAAATGTCTATGGCTTGTCCCATGCCTATGTTCCATCCCCTTTATAATTAATAAAATATTTGAACAAGAAAATAGAAAGAATATAACCGTCATTTGAAATTTGCATTTTAAATAGAATAGAATAAAAAAAAATGAAAGAATATAGCCGTCTTCCAAGATTCAAACTTCCAAAAGAATAGGATTTAATACAATAGAATAGAAAGGAACAAAATAAAAGCAGACTATAATAAAATAGAATAGAAAGGAACAAAATAAAACAGAATATAATAAAATAGAATAGAAAGGAAACAAAATAAAACAGAATATAATAAAAATAGAATAGAAAGGAAAAAATAAAACAGAATATAATAAAATAGAATAGAATATAAAGGAACAGAACAGAAAATAAAAGAATAGAACAGATTAGAATAGAATCAAATAAAATAGAAATAATAATAGAGCCATTTTCTAAAATTTGAATTTTGAAAAGAATTGAACAAAAACATAATGTAATAGAGTAGAAAAGAATAAAATACATTAGAATACAATTGAATAGAATAAAAACCAAAAGTGTGCTAGGGCCCATTTACACTTCTACATTGCAGTAATGTGTGGCGGGACCACCAGGAAAAAAAACCCAAAAAAAAAAAACAAATAAAGACTATAAAGAAAAATAAGGAGAAAAAAAATTATCAAGAGATCCCCGAACTTTCCACTTCTTAATCGGTGATGTAACAGCACTGATTGGCACATTCAAGGCTTTGGACATCTTTATATGTCCTTTTCCCATCTTTATAAAGCTTCATTACCTTGTTATGCAGGACTTTTGACAGTTCTTTTCTGCTCCCCATGGCTCAGTATCTAGCCTAGTCAGTGCTTCCATGTAAGAGCTAACAAACTCACTGACTATTTATACACTGACACTAACTGCAATTTAACCACTTGCCTACCAGGCACTTATACCCCCTTCCTTACCAGGCCAATTTTCAGCTTTCAGCGCTGCCGCGCTTTGATTGACAATTGCGCGGTCATGCAACATTGTACCCATATGAAATTTTGATCATTTTTTCCTCACAAATAGAGCTTTCTTTTGGTGGTATTTAATCGCCACTGGGCGCTTTACTTTTTGCGCTATAAATAAAAAAATGCAAAAAATTTGAAAAAAAAAAAATAGTTTCTTTGTTTCTATTATAAAATTTTTTCAAACAGGTAATTTTTCAACTTCACTGATGTGCGTTTGATGAGGCAGCACTGATGGGCACTGATAGGCGGCACTGATGGGCACTGATAGGCAGCACTAAAGTGCAGTCATAGGCAGTACTAATGAGGTGGCACGGATAGGCGGCACTGATAGACAGCACTAATGAGGTGTCACGGATAGGCGGCACTAATATGCAGCACTGATAGGCGGCACTGATAGGTGACACTGATGATGGGTACTGATAGACGGCACTAAATGGGATCACTGCTGGGCACTGACTGGCGGCACTGACTGGCACAACCCCTGGGCACTGACTGGTGGCACTGACTGGCAGCACTGCTGGGCTGCACTGGTGGATGGCACTGGTGGGCAGCACTGGTGGGTGGGCACAGGTGGGTGGCACTGGTGGGCACAGGTGGGTGGGCACAGGTAGGTGGCACTTCTGGGCACAGGTGTGTGACACTGCAGAGTGGCACAGGTGGGTGCACTGCTGGGCACAGGTGGGTGGCACTGCTGGGCACAGGTGGGTGGCACTGGTGGGCACAGGTGGGTGGGCACAGGTAGGTGGCACTTCTGGGCACAGGTGTGTGGCACTGCAGAGTGGCACAGGTGGGTGCACTGCGGGGCACAGGTGGGCGGAACTTGCGGGTGGCACTGCTGGGCACCGATCATCAGGGCACTGATCATCAGTGCCCTGATGATCGGTGCCGATCCCCGCTGTGACAACTGCCGGTTCTCGGCAGTACTTTCCTCACGATCTGACAGTGCAGCCGAGAACCGGCACTTGCATTTCCCTGTGATCAGCGTGTCATTGGACACCGCTGATCACTTGGTAAAAGGCCGCTGTGATTGGCCTTTTACCACATCACGTGATCAGCTGTGATCACAGAGATCGCCGGGTGTGCGCGCCCCTGGGGCGCGCAGGAGAGCGCGTTCTGGGGGGGGACGTCATATGACGTCCACTCAGAACTGGCCGGCCGCAGTGCAGCCGTCATTCGGCTATCTGCGGTCGGCAACTAGTTAAAAAGCCACAAATATGGGACATTAACCTCTAATTGGCATTGTAACCCGTGTGTGTCCCCTTGTGTGTCTGTACCAAGGCCGAACATTCCAGGGGGCGGAGACTTCTGATCCAGGGGCGGCGGAGACTTCTGATCCAGGGGGTGGAGACTTCTGATCCGGGCCATTTGGGTGATTTCTGTTGTTATTATGATTTAAAAAGGAGCCAAACAACCATCTGATAATAAATGGCTTCATATGATCATCATCCTTCAATAAAAGAGCATTTATTGGCAGATCCGTCTGATTTTCAATATCAATGCCAACATTTCACTATTTCTGCCGGGGTATGTAAATGTTTGAGCACAACTGTGTGTATGTGTGTATATGTATGTGATGGGAGTCACTTTGGGTGGGGGGCCCATGGAACACAGCTCACTTTGGACGGGTGGGGAGACCCCCTGCCTCAGCTCCCCATATCCCTCTTATGTGTAAGTCACCCTGTGCCTGTTAGGGGTGCAGGGTGAAATGTTCTGCTATTGAGTAGAGTTGTATATGTGGGGGTGTGGGGGGTTGTTCATTGTTTACTGCCATGTGGTCCCATTGTTCTATTGTGTGTCTTGCTTGGGAGCAAACTATTATGGGATGTATGTGTTTGTGTATTGGCTTGGTGGGGGGTGTCTGCTGTGTGTCTCTTGTTACTACATGTATTGCCCCGCCCTGTGTATATATATCTTGTATCTGTGTTAAAATAAAGCAGTCTATTTCCTGTATAGTCAGCGGTGGTGTCCGTAGATCTGTGCCTTATACAGGGAGGGGGGGTTGTTCCCTTGAATGTATATATCTTGTGTCTGTGTTAAAATAAAGCAGTCTATCTCCTGGTTTCGTTCGAGAGTGGTGTCAGTGGGCGGTGTTCGGAGGGGGAAGCGGGAGTCTACCGGAAAATACCCTAGTGC
>CATNWA010002592.1:0-30503 GCA_951230385.1 Staurois parvus | reverse complement strand
GGACGAATAAAGTTTATTGAATAGTTTAGTTTCGGGGGGAGTGTCATTTTTCCACATGGACTGTTCATATTGATGACATATGCCTTAAGTGTTTTCTGTATTTTGTTTCTGCTCTTTCTCTTTCCTTTTGGTTTAGTTAATGCCTGTATCGATAGCATCCCCCCTTTTCCCAGAAATGCCCATTAGTGCAGCAAACCTCATGGCATGGAGCAGGGAACGTCAACAATTTTCTTATGACTCTTTGTACCCTACCTCCACCCACTAATGTTCATTTGTTGTCAAGATTATATACTGTTTCTTCAGTTTCCCCCCCCTCTCCCACCCGTCCCCCCTCCCCCACACCCCCTCCCCAGATCTATACAAGCCCCCCCTACCTGCCTCTTATCGATGACGTCATTGATGCACACCGACCGGTGGTATCCAAACTGAGGTTGAAGTTTATAGCTGATCTCATTCACAACTGTACGTTACAGATATCACACTATCAATGCTTAGAGATTTGGAGAGGACAGAACACATATCTATTTATATATTTTATAGTATATATATTATAGATATCATATCGTATTATATATACATACAGGTGAGGAACAGAAGTATTAGAACCCCCTGCGATTTTGCAAGTTCTGCCCACTTAGACAATCATGGGAGCTCTGAAATTCACATTGTAGGGGGCAAATTCCCACTCTGAGAGGACAAAAAATTTTAAAAAAAATTCAGGACAGGAAATTCACATTGTAAGATTTTTGTAAAGGATTGTATTTTGTCTTGCACGGCTGAACAGAGGTATTTGGACCACTCTGTGATACCAGCAAGAATTTGGCTCTCCAAAGACACTGTTACTGCGCCTTTTACCAAAGTCCACCTCTACTCCCACTCTCCTTTCATCTAAACTTAGTAGCACCTGGATCTGAGCTCTTTTTTTTTTTTTACCTTGTCCACCCCACCGTCTGTCAGACGTCCAACTTTGTACCATGGGCAAGACCAAAGAGCTGTCAAAAGGAACACCAGAGACAAAATTGTGGACCTACACTAGGCTGGACAAGGGCTACGGGGCAATTATTGCAAGGCGTTTGGTGATGAATACTATATCAAAACTGTTGGAGCAATTGTTTAGAAAATGGAAGAGGCTTAAGACGGACTGTCAGTCTCCCTCGGACTGGAGGCTCTCCTCATGCAAGAATGTCACCTCCTGGGGTATCACTGGGATGATAAAGAAAGGTGAGGAATCAGCCCAGAACTACAAGGGGAGGAGCTGGTCAATGACATGAAGAGAGCTGGGACCAACAGTTTCAAAGGTCACTGTCGTAGACACTAACACCATCATGGTTTCCAATCATGCATTGCACGGAAGGTTTCCCCCTTGCTCCAGTCATCACATGTCCAGGCCCGTCTGAAGGTTTGCCAATGATCATCTGGATGGTCCCAGAGGAGGCATGGGAGAAAGTCATGTGGTCAGAGGAGGCATGGAGTGAGAAAGTCATAGTGGTCAGATGAGACCAAAGTAGAACTTTTTGGTCTAAACTTCACTCGTTGTGTTTTGGAGGAAAAAAGAGGATGAATTTGCATCCCAAGAACACACCATCACCTACTGTGAAGCATGGGGGTGGTAACATCATGCTTTGGGGGTGCTTTTTCTGCGAAGGGGACAGGACGACTGCACTGTAGTAAGGAGTGGATGAATGGGGCCCCATTTATTGTGAGATTTTCAGCAACAACCTCCTTCCCTCAGTCAGAGCATTGAAGACGGGTCGTGGCTGGATCTTCCAACATGACAACGACCCGAAGCACACAGCCAGGAGAACCAAGGAGTGGCTCCGTAAGAAGCATATCAAGGTTCTGGAGTGGCCTAGCCAGTCTCCACACCTAAATCCAATTTGAACATCTTTGGAGGGAGCTGAAACTCCTGTTGTTGCTCAGCGACAAGCCCCGAAACCTGACAGATCTAGAGAGATCGGTGTGGAGGAGTCGGCCCAAAATCCCTGTTGCAGTGCAAACCTGGCCAAGGACTACAGGAAACGTCTGACCTCTGTAATTGCAGACAAAGGCTTCTGTACCAAATATTAACACGGATCTTCTCAGGGGTTCAAATACTTCTGTTCAGCCGTGCGAGACAAATACATTTGCTTTACAAATCATAACAATGGGATCTCCTGAATTGCTTTTTTTTTTTTTTTAATTCTGTCTCTCAGAGTGGGAATGCCCTACAATGTGAATTTTAGACCCTCCATGATTTCTAAGTGGGAGAACTTGCAAAATCGCAGGATGTTCAAATACTTCTGTTCCTCACTGTGAAATAAATAAATAATATATATATATATATATATTGTATGTTTAAATGCATTTTTATTACAATTTATATTAAAAATATCTTTTAAAATATCCTGTATGTCTTTAAAAATACAAATCTACATTTTTGGAATGCATTTACTAATATATGTTAAAATAACTTCTTCTTTTTTTTTCATTTATAGGTTAAATTTTTTTTATTTTTTTAAAATATATTTTTTTAAAATATTTTTCAGATTTTTTTTAATAAAGTCATTTAACATATCATTTTACATATTTTTGTAAATGCATTCCAAAAATGTAGATTTGTATTTTTAAAGACATACAGTATATTTGAAATGTATTTTTAAAAATATTTTTTATATTTTTGTAATAAAAACACATTTCAACATACTGTATGTGTATATTTTCTTTATTGAAATATATTTAAAAATATTGAATATGGCCAAAAATTGTAGTATTTCAAATATATGTTATATCTTTGGGCAGAATATTTTTAAGATATATTTTTCTTCCATGTGGGAGGGTAGGGAGCACTGGAGGGGGGGGATTATCTATCTATTATTTTATTTCAGGTACTTATATAGCGCCATCAATTTACGCAGTGCTTTACATATATATTGTAGGTTCACATCAGTCCCCGCCCCCGAGGAGCATACAGTCTAAGGTCCCTAACTCACATTCATACATACACATACTAGGGACAATTTAGACAGGAGCCAGTTCACCTACCTACATGTCTTTGGAGTGTGTGGGAGGAAACCGGAGTACCTAGAGAACATGCAAACTCCAGGCAGTTGGTGTTGTGGTTGGGATTTGAACCAACGACCTGAGTACTGCCAGGCAGAAGTGCTAACCATTTAGCATCTGTCTGTCTCTCTCTCTCTGTATCTGTCTGTCTGTCTCTCTCTGTTCTGTCTGTCTCTCTCTCTCTCTGTCTGTCTCTCTCTGTCTGTCTCTCTCTCTCTGTCTGTCTCTTTTTTTCTCCATTTCTTTCTCTCTCTCTTCTTCTTCTCTCCGTTTGTCTCTCTTTTGTCTGTCTTTCTCTCTTTTTCTTTCTGTCTTTTTTTCTCCGTCTTTCTCTCTTTTCTTTCTTCTTTCTTTTTTTCTCTTTTCTGTTCTTTTCTTTTGTTTTTATCTTTCTGTCTCTTTCTTTTTTCTCTCTTCTCTTCTTTTTCTTTTTCTTCTCTTCTTCTCTTTCTCTCTTCTCTCTTGTCTGTCTGTCTTTTCTTTCTTCTTTTTTTCTCTCTTCTTTCTCTTCTTTTCTCTTTTGTCTGTCTGTGTCTCTCTCTCTTCTTCTTTTCTGTTTTTTCTGTGTCTCTCTCTCTGTCTGCCTCTCTCTCTTTTTTTCTCTTCTTTTGTCTTTTTCTCTCTCCTTCTTTTTGTCTCTCTTTTCTGTCTTTTTTTTTTTTTTTTTTTCTCTCTTCTTTTTTTTTTTCTTCTCTCTCTCTCTTTCTTTGTTTGTCTGTCTCTTCTGTTTGTCTTTCTTCTGTCTTTTTTTTTTCTCTTTTTTTTTTTTTCTCTTTTTCTTCTCTTCTTTCTTCTTTTCTTTCTTTTTCTTTTTTTTTTCTTCTTTTGTCTCTCTTTTTTCTCTCTCTGTTTTTTGTCAGACAGACAGAGAGAGAGACTTTTTTTTTTTTTTTTTTTTTTTTTTTTTTTTTGCTTTTTTTTTTTTTTTTTTTTTTTTTTTTTTTTTTTTTTTTTTTTTTTTTTTTTTTTTTTTTTTTTTTTTTTTTTTTTTTTTTTTTTTTTTTTTTTTTTTCTTTCTTCTCTGTCTGTCTGTCTCTCTCTGTCTTTCTTTCTTTTTCTGTCTCTCTCTCTTTTTTCTTTTGTCTGTCTTCTCTTCTCTTTTGTCTTTCTTTTTTTGTCTGTCTCTCTCTCTGTCTGTCTGTCTCTCTTTTCTCTTTTCTGTCTGTCTTTTTTTCTGTCTCTCTCTCTTGTTTTTCTGTCTTTTGTTGTGTTCTCTTCTGTCTTTTGTGTTTGTCTCTCTCTCTCTCTTTTCTGTTTTTTTTCTCTCTGTCGCTCTTTGTGTGTCTCTTTCTCTTCTCTCTTTTCTGTCTGTCTGTGTCTCTCTTTCTCTCTGTCTTTTTTTCTCTCTCTCTCTCTCTTCTGTGTCTCTCTCTCTCTCTCTCTTCTGTGTCTCTCTCTCTGTCTGCTGCCTGCCTGTCTCTCTCTCTCTCATCAGCCTTAAAGGGAACAGCTTTGAGTCGGATTTAATCTCACAATTTATATATCTTTATCTTATCAATTGACTTATTTCCTTTCTTCCCTAATTCAGAATGATTATTTCAGCCGGTAGATTAGCGATTTCCACTTGAATGACTTCTAGACCTTCAGGGAAAACGTTTTACCTTGCTATTTTCAATATGGTGTCTGAGGTGATTATATTTCCATCGTTCATTACTCTTCTAAGATTGTTCTGTTTCTCTGGATGTAAATGGTGTCTGGGGTACGATTACACGATACAATTACCTCACGCTGTAATAATGGCTCGAATTTAAATCAGACTAGCGAGCCCCTCCATCCATTTCACAATGACTCACTCCTGGCTGGACTCGTTATCACGAGGTACAAATCAATGACATTTCTCCTTCTCCGTGGGTCAGGTAACGTTCTGCAGAGCTGACAGAAACTCTGATAAATAAAGGTCTGTAAAGGTTTTATTAGATCTTTCATGTTTTATCCACAAATTACCACGAGTCTCTTTAGACCACACAAATGGGTGTAGAAGTGCTCTGAAGGAAAAGGGTTCTTGTTTGCTATGACAGTCAATGAAGGTAAGAAAATCGATCTGCAAAGTTGGAGATTCAGTACGAACTGGGCTGATTTGCAGAAGGTGGATATTCACATGAAAGACACGAGCTGCTTGTCTTTTAATTCATTATTTTCTTGATGGAAAAAAAAGAATCCTGGACTGGTGAGTAGAAGAAAGTAAATAATTAAAATTTGCTATGCTGGTCATTTTCTAAACTTGCTCCTGAGATCGGTTGTGTTGGGTGTAGAGCTGTTGATGTGCTGACCCCTCACCTGTTCACCGTGGCAAATACAAATAAAAAATGTGGAGAAAGGTTAAAAGAAATGTAAACTCAAGAACCTCAGGATGTGGCCTACACCAGCATGCAGTGAGAAGCAAGAACTGAGCTCCGTGTCTCCGACTACTCCTTTACAACACACTGCTTCAACAAAGTGACCTACAAACCTTTCCTCTTTGACCTGAGTCCTTCCAGTATCGAACCCTCCACTGGGGTCCATATGCCCCCCTGCAAGTAAGCCAAGGACTCCATTTGCAGACGGGGGTCATTCTGGTGGCAGGAAAAACATGGTGGTGGACCAGCAGGAAAAACATGGTGGTGGACCAGCAGGAAAAACATGGTGGTGGACCAGCAGGAAAAACATGGTGGTGAACCAGCAGGAAAAACATGGTGGTGGAACAGCAGGAAAAACATGGTGGTGGAACAGCAGGAAAGGCAGGAGACCAACTGCTCCAGAACCTCCATTTGCAGACTGGGGTCATTCTGGTGGCAGGAAAAACATGGCGGTGGACCAGCAGGAAAAACATGGTGGTGGACCAGCAGGAAAAACATGGTGGTGGACCAGCAGGAAAGGCAGGAGACCAATTGCATCAGAACCTCCATTTGCAGACTGGGGTCATTCTGGTGGCAGGAAAAACATGGTGGTGGAACAGCAGGAAAAACATGGTGGTGGAACAGCAGGAAAAACATGGTGGTGGAACAGCAGGAAAGGCAGGAGACCAACTGCTCCAGAACCTCCATTTGCAGACTGGGGTCATTCTGGTGGCAGGAAAAAACATGGTGGTGGACCAGCAGGAAAGGCAGGAGACCAACTGCTCCAGAACCTCCATTTGCAGACTGGGGTCATTCTGGTGGCAGGAAAAACATGGTGGTGGGCCAGCACGAAAGGTAGGAGACCAACTGCTCCAGAACCTGATTAGTTTGCGAGAAAGTTCTGGTGCCAGAGAACACTCCAAAGTCATAAAGGTGAAAGTAGATATTTTCCTCCTCCTGCTATGATTTCCAGATTAATTCTCAAAATCTTTAAACATTTTCCTTTCTCCCATGACATTACAATGGTTGAGAGAGAACTTTCCATTCAAATGGTCAAACTCAGCTATGCAATGTTTGGCCACCAATATGCCAGTGGGCTCTCCCAGTTCTACTTCGTTCTCTCTCCACTCCAACTTCTGTTTTTTATGGTGTAATATACACTCTCCGGCCACTTTACTAGGTCCACCTGTTCAATTGCTTGGTAACACAAATTGGGTTAGCTCAGGGACTGCCCCTGCCTAGAGGAAATATACTGATATCCAGATTACTAACACGAGGCTTTTCACAGCATTATTATAGTTCCTTTCTGGAACATCGCAAACCGCCACCCCTCCAGCAGAAGCCATCCTCCGGTTATACAGGCCCAAGTCCCACTGGGAAAACACCCACTGCCATATTGCCTTCTACCAGAGCCTACAAAACGGTCATTATTCATTGACATTAACCTACACTCACCGGCCACTTTATTAGGTCCACCTGTTCAGTGGCTTGGTAACAAAAATTTCTAATCAGCCAATCACATGACAGCAACTAGGCATCTAGACGTGGTGAAGACGGCTTGCTGAAATTCAAACTGGGGAAGAAAGGGGATTTAAGTGACTTTGAACATGGCATGGTTGTTGGTGCCAGACAGGCTGGTCTGGGTATTTCAAAAACTGCTGATTTACTGGGATTTTCCCACACAACCATCTCTAGGGTTTACAGAGAATGGTCCGAAAAAGAGAAAATATCCAGTGAGCGGCAGTTGTTGTGTCAGAGGTCAGAGGAGAATGGGCAGACTGGTTGGAGATAATAGAAAGGCAACAGTAACTCCAATAACCACTCGTTACACCCAAGGTTTGCAGAATAACATCTCTGAAAGCACAACACGTCCTACCTTGAAGCAGATGGGCTACAGCAGCAGAAGACCACATCGGGGGCCACCTAGTCGTGGTAAGGACAACTTGCTGAAGTTCAAACCGAGCATCAGAATGGGAAAGAAAGGGTATTTAAGTGACTTTGAAAGTGGTATTTTCGTTGGTGCCAGGCGGGCCTGTCTGAGTATTTCAAAAACTGCTGATCTACTGGGATTTTCCCGCACAACCATCTCTAGGGAAATCGAAACTCATCAGACCAGGCAACATTTTTCTAATCTTATATTGTCCAGTTTTGGGGAGTCTGTGCAATTGTAGCCTCCGTTTCCTGTGCTTAGCTGATAGGAGTGGCACCCGGTGTTGTCAGCAAGCACGACGGTGCATTAATCTGCGCAGGCGCGCAACGCCAATGCGCCCTAACTAGCCGGCGCTAGGACCGCGGCAACGGCGGTCGCGCATGCACTTGCGTTCGTGGACGCGTGCCTGGCACTAATGACAGCGCAGGGCGCTGTATTTAAACCGGCCCTGCACAGACACGAGTTGCCGTATGGTCTTCTTACCCTGTTCCTGCTCGTGTATTTCCCTGCTGATTGATTCGTTGCTGACCCTGACTTTGCTGACTTCTCCTGCTCTGACCCCTGGCTCGTTTGATTACTCTTCTGGACACTTCTATTGATCTGAACTCCTCTTACCGAACCCGGCGAGTGACCTGACTATTCTTTGCCTGCTGCCTTCTACCACGCTGCTCCCACTGTTACCGAACTGGCCCGTCAGATCACGCTTACTGCCCTGCTATCATCCACCCTGCACAGATTGGGTCACCACTGCTCAGGCCTGTCCGCCTCTTCACGTCAGGCTCTCCACCTGTGCACACCTCTGGTGGATCGCACTACCCACAGGCGGGTGTGCTCAGGGGCCGCAACCTGGTCTCAGTCTGCTCCAAGTCCATGCCCACCATCAGGGGCCCTGGTGAACAAGCTGACTGGGGCTTAGATTCCGCGCTCTGGGGAATCCTGTTCTGTGGAGTGCTAGAGGTCCCGCCAGGCGGTGTCTAACAGGTGTGATCTTCTGCTGCTGTAGCCCATCCGCTTCAAGGTTGGACGTGTTGTGCATTCAGAGATGGTATTCTGCATACCTTGGGTGTAACGAGTGGTTATCGGAGTTACTGTTGCCTTTCCATCATCTGGAACCAGTCTGCCCATTTTCCTCTGGCCTCTGACATCAACAGAGCATTTTCCTCCACACAACTGTAACTCACTGGAGATTTTCTCTTTTTTGGACCATTCCCTGTAAACCCTAGAAATGGTTTACAATGAAAATCCCAGGAGGTCAGCAGTTTTTGAAATATTCAGACCAGCCTGTCTGGCACCAACAACCATGCCACGTTCAAAGTCACTTAAATCTTTTTTTCTTCCCCATTCTGATGCTCGGTTTGAACTTCAGCAAGTTGTCTTCACCACATCTAGATACCTAAATACATTGAGTTGCTGCCATGTCATTGGCTGATTAGCAATTTGTGTTACCAAGCAATTTAACAGGTGGAGTTAATAAAGTGGCCAGTGAGTGTATAAATTGAATATCTTGCCATGCGTACTGTGCTTGCTACGAGCATTAGCGAGCATCCCGTACATATTTCTGTGGGTCCATAAACTGCCAATACTGAAATGGTCTGTCCTTAATCTCCATATAGATGAGAGAGGGATTGCTCTGCCAGACATCTCGTTATATCAGACGGTCTGTCACTGAACCACATTACTAGACCGATGTTTCCACAGATGTCTCCTCTTCAATTAAATCTCACCCCACCATAGGAACTACGTGGTCAGGGGCGGACTGACAACTCATGGGGCACCCGGGCAATAGGGGATCATGGGGCCCCTGTGTCCTTGCCCAAACTCAAAGCCTATGAAAAAGGTACCAGGGGCATCTCATGGGGCTCACTACTGACCCCGGGCCCTCAGGCAGTGCCCGAGTTTCCAAATGGTCAGTCCGCCCCTGTACGTGGTTTAGCTGTCACAGTCGGGTCAGGCTCTGAGACCAGTAGCTATAGCAGTAGAGAGGCCTCCACTGACCAGCTGACTAAGTACACAACCTGGTCACCCTGGTGAATGATGTAGGCCCACCAGAGGTGCGGTGTCCAAGTACTAACTGGTATTCACCATTGTGGATGGTGGAAGTTTGACTGCATGTTAACCAGTTGCCGCCCGGCCTATAGCCAGATGGCGGCTGGGCAAACAGCTCGTCCCTCCAGATGGACGCCATAGAGCGTCCTTTCTGGAACGCGCATTACTCATGCCCGCAGGCCCACGCTGCAGCGCGATCTGTGTACCGATGACAGATCTGTGTACCGGCCTCATTCCCAGTGCCATGTGACCAATCACAGCAGGTCACATGACAGTTGTATACAATGGATGGCTTCCTTTCATGCCATCCATTGTATACAAGTGTGTATAGCTGTGAATGGTCACAGCGATCACATGCACAAGCTGGGCCAATCACAGCCTATCGGTGTCATGTGATTTAGCTGTGGCCAAATCACAGCTAATCACAAAAAATACAAATCCTGAATTAATCGATCTCATTCAGGTAAATGCTTATAGCAAAGTAATTCATTTCTATAAGCAAATTGTGTATTTAAAAAAAAAAAAAAAATACTGGTCACTTCCCCAAAGTAGTACAATGTTACTATGGTAACATTATGCTACTTTGGTCATAGTGAAATATGAAAAAAAAGAGAAAAAAAATGTTATAAAAAAATAAAAATAATACAAAAAAATTATCTTTTTTTTTCGTACTGTTACCAGTCAGTGTCCCTGATCACTGCCATACCAGTTATACGATGACGCTGTACTGCACTGGTGACAGTATGTAAAAAAAAAAAAAAAACTTCAAAAAACTCGCCATGCCTGTTATGAAATATGTCGGACTGTCTGCTTTGCAAAAAGGATATCTGTCCTGTCCTGACATTTGGGGGGATACTGTCCTGACATTTGGGGGATATCTGTACCATCCTGACATTTGGGGGATATCTGTACTGTCCTGACATTTGGGGGATATCTGTACCGTTCTGACATTTGGGGGATATCTGTACCGTCCTGACATTTGGGGGATATCTGTACTGTTCTGACATTTGGGGGATATCTGTACCGTCCTGACATTTGGGGGATATCTGTCCTGTCCTGACATTTGGGGGATATCTGTCCTGTCCTGACATTTGGAGGATATCTGTACTGTCCTGACATTTGGGGGATATCTGTACCGTTCTGACATTTGGGGGATATCTGTACTGTCCTGACATTTGGGGGATATCTGTACTGTTCTGACATTCTTGGACCTCAAGAAATTAGATTGGCTGTCAGTACTTCAGGATTGATCAATATTCAGATCTATACCATAGTTTGTGAACTCTATAACTTTCCTACAGACTAAATAATACATCCTATTTTGGGTTATTTTCACCAAAGACATGTAGCAGAATACATCTCGGCCTAAATTTATGAAGAACAATTATTTATTTGCAAATTTTTATAACAGAAACCAAGAAAAACGTGTTTTTATTTTCAAAATTTTCGGTCTTTTTTTGTTAATTTAGCAAAAAATAAAAACCTCAGGTATGATTAAATACCACCAAAAAAAAAGCTCTAGTTGTGTGGAGAAAAAGTCTGGGTACAGTGTTGCATGACTGCGCAATTGTCATTCAGAATGTGAGAGCGCTGAAACCTGAAAATTCGCCTGGGCAGGAAGGGGGTAAAAGTGCCCGGTATGGAAGTGGTTAATGTAGGATAGTGTGTGTGCGTGTATGTATGTATATATATATATATGTGTATATATATATATATATGTGTGTGTGTGTATATATATATATATATATATATATATATATAAATGTTTTCTTTTTTTTTTTCATTGTTATTGAACAAAAGGATAGCCAAGGACTCCTTACTATGTTACTCTATGGACGAGGTAAATACCGTACCTTTTGTTATGTTGGGTTAACCTGTTTTTGGATAAATATGTGGAAAGTCAGGGGGCGTTTCAAGGCAGATTATTTGCAAATCTGCCAGCATTGTAAAGATGATTGGGAAAGGTCTTGAATATTCCTAGTGTACTTGTTTATGGTGAAGAGTCGTTCTGCCATAAACAAGACAAGGAGGATCTATTTGATGAAAAGAACCATAAAACCCAAATGTACTTTACTGGTACAAAAAGTGGACACCATCATATTATTGCATAATATCATGTTTATTGAAAACATTTTTTTCAAAAATGTACCATAAAAACAGTATTCTGGCTAAATAATCAGCCCAATATATCACAGCATAATATATTGTGACATCAAAGTACTCCAGAGGTCAACGCGTTTCGCTTGTTAGCTTCCTCAGGACCCCAAAGGAGTTGAAGACCAAAACAGTCCAGTATCCTAGCTGGAAGGTACAGATGTGAATATATTTGCAACATGTTAGATAAGTAATTATAATCATTACATAACACTACCAAAAGAAAACGTTCTCCACAAAACTCACATGTCAACATGAGTGGTAATAAGGGGTGGCAGCATCCACATAGTGGTTAAAAAGGTCCCAGATGAATATCCGCCCATACGGCCAGTTCCCCACATGCCGCATATATTGAGGCCCTGCAATAAATCAATAGTCAGATTGCATTCTAAGGCAAACCGGGAGAAAGGAAAAGGAGAAACATGAAAAAAGGGGGAAAAAACTGTCTTCAACTCCTTTGGGGTCCTGAGGAAGCTAACAAGCGAAACGCGTCGACCTCTGGAGCACTTTGATGTCATAATATACTATGCTGTGATATATTGGGCTGACCAGCCAAAATACTGTTTTTATGGTAAATTTTTGGAAGATATGTTTCAATAAACGTTTTATACAATAACATGATGTTGTCCACTTTCTGTACCAGTAAAGTCCCATTTGGTTTTTATGGCTCTTTATATGATATATGAGGTACATCTGCAGTCTGATTTATATGAGGATCTATTTAACTTTTTTAATTAAAATCTATGCATACAGCTGCTCTAGGTCTAGATACATAAGACACATATCAAACATGCTCATTATTATCATTTTTACATTATTTATATATCGCCAGAAAGTTTGCTCAGCGCTGTACATTATAGTGGGGGACAGAACATGAGACAATACAGTAACAATACAATACACGAGGGGATCGAGGGCCCTGCTCCTTGGAGCTTACAATCTAGGAGGGAGGGGATGGTGATACAGGAGGAAGTGGCTGTGGGGGATGGAGTGGTAGGAGGAGTGGAGGAGATCGGCTGTTAGGTGAGGGTGGGGTAGGCTTCCCTGAAGAGATGAGTTTTCAGGGTGCGCCTAAAGGTGAGGAGGGTAGGTGACAGTCTGATGGATTGGGGTAGTGAGTTCCAGAGGATGGGGGAAGTCCTGGAGAAGTCCTGCAGTCGGGCGTGGGAGGAGGAGACCAGGGAGCTAGAAAGTAGGAGGTCTTGTGAGGAGCGAAGATTACGGGTTGGGTGGTATTTGGGTATCAGGTCGGTGAGGTAGTTTGGGGCAGCGTTATGAATGGCTTTGTATGTCAATGTTAGTAGTTTGAATTTAATGCGTTGGGCAATCGGAAGCCAGAGGGGGGTGGAGCCAGTGGAGGGAATGACAGAGGGGGGTGGCGGATACGGAGCGGTTGGTAAGGTGGATGAGTCTGGCCGCTGAGTTCAGGATAGACTGAAGCGGGGATAGTTTGCGATGAGGTAGGCTGGTGAGGAGGGAGTTGCAGTAGTCCAGACGTGAGATAATAAGGGAGTGAACGAATTGTTTAGTAGTGTCTGGGGTTAGGAACGAACGTATTTTGGAGATGTTGCGGAGGTGGAGTCTGCATAAGTTTGCCAACGATTGGACATGGGGTTGGAAGGAAAGGTTTGAGTCTAGAGTGACACCTAGGACTTTGGCTTGCGGGGGTGGGGCTGATGGTGGCGTTGTTGGTCGTGATGGAGAGGGTGGGGGTGCGGGCTGGGGGGAAAATTAGGAGCTCGGTTTTGGAAAGGTTTAATTTGAGGAAATGGAGTGACATCCAGTCTGATATGTCGTTCAGTAGGTGGGCGATACGGGCGGAGAGTGAGGGGTGAGGTGAGGGGTGGAGAGGTAGATTTGTGTGTCATCGGCGTAGAGGTGGTAGTTGTAGCCGTGGGTGTGTATCAGTTGGCCAAGGGAGGAGGTGTAGATGGAGAAGAAAAGGGGCCCGAGGACAGAGCCTTGAGGGACCCCAACAGAGAGGGGGATGGTGGGTGGCGTTATAGGTAACGCTGAAGGAGCATTGGGATAGATAGGAGGAGAGCCAGGAGAGAGCAGAGTCTCTGATGCCAAGGGAGTATAGTTTATTAAGAAGGAGGGGGTGGGTCAACTGTGTCGAAGGCCATGGAGAGGTCGAGGAGTAAGAGGACTGAGTATAAAACCAACCAATCAGATTGCTCGACACTTTGGTAAATGGGGGTCAAAAGGTATATATTAGAGAAGGTTCTTTTGGTTAAGGCGTGACAGGAGAAAGGGGGTTCTCTGAAGGTTTCTGATGATTCTAAGTACCCTGCCTTGTTTGCACCTTTTTTTGTTTTATGAACCGTTTCTGAGCTGATTAAGTGCATTCCTCTGGAAAAGAACTGTTGGACTAGTTGCTGCGGGAAAATGCATTTATAAATATACACTCGCCATCCGTCCACGTTTAATAGAAGACAATAGTTAATACCATGTAATGATTCTAAGGATCGCCCCACCAGGAGGTTAGCAACCCAGAATCCAGTAGCAGATACAGCAGGTAGGGATCAAGCAGAAGCGTAGTCAGCAAAACAAACCAAGGGTCAACAACAAGTGGTTGCAAGTTGGAATCAAGCAGAGGCATAATCAAGGAACAAACCAAAGGTCAGCAACAAGTGGTAGCAAAGATATGGGTGGCAGCAGGAGTGGCAAGAGAGAGAGAGAAACTTCATGGGAGGAGTAAAAGATTCAAGGTTCAAGAGAAACAACATACAAGGCAAGGTTGTCTGAGAAATCAGGTAGAGTGCTATCCAGCATCTCAGGTGGCTCAGCAACTGAGATACTGCCAGACACATCAGAGGTTGTAGGTTCATATCAAGGTCCTGAGGATAACTGTAGAAAATTCTTCCTAAATAGGAACAGCTCCTGGCCACTTTTCCCCGGTTTCTTATTGTTGGAAACCCACATTTTCTTCCAGCAGTGGAGGATCTCCAGTTCTAAGATGGCATCTATAGGGCCTAGACCCACATGGAAGAAAAATGTATTTAAAATATATTTAAAAAATATTCTTCCAAAGTATAAAAGTATATTGACATATATTTGAAATGCTACAATTTATTTACAGTATATCTATACAGTGTATATATATATATATATATATATATATTTTTATATATATATATATATATATATATATATACACCGTGTGTGTGTGTGTATGTATGTGTGTGTGTGTATATATGTATATGTGTATATATGTGTGTGTGTGTGTGTGTGCGTATATATATGTATATGTGTATGTGTGTATATATATATATATATATATACATACTGCATGTTGAAATGCTTTTTGTATTACAAAATATATGAAAAAATATTTTTAAATATACATTTTTAAATATACTGTATGTCTTTAAAAATACATTTAATCTACATTTTTGGAATGCATTTATGAATATATGTTAAAATGAATTTTTTATATGTTAACAACAAAAATCTGAAGAATATATTTAAAAAAAAATAAAAATTTAAAAATATATATATTTTTTAAAATATATTCTTCAGATTTTTTTTTTAACATATAAAAATGTCATTTTAACATCTGTTTTTACATATATCTGTAAATGCATTCCAAAAATGTAGCTTTGCATTTTTAAAGACATACAGTATATTTGAAATGTATTTTTATTATTGGGTAGTTACATTCATGCACTTTTTTACAGATCGCTTCCCATTCCTCTGCTTCACACGAGATCCCCAGGTCTCGCTCCCATGGTGAATAAGAGGAGCTAAAGAAGGCTGATAATTCCCCAATCAATGAGGCATATAAGCGCGAAATAAGATGTCTTTGAGGGTTGAGATTTATCACATAAAGTTTCAATGGGGCTCAGAGGTCTGGTCCACTGAGCATCAGTTCTATGAGACGTGAGGAAATGTCTGATTTGGAGGCAGGGGCGGACTGACAACTCATGGGGCCCCCGGGCAATAGGAGATCATGGGGCCCCTGTGTCCTTGCCCAAACTCAAAAAATCCTATGAAAAAGGTACCAAGGGCATCTCATGGGGCCCCCTACTGACCCGGGCCCTCAGGCAATGCCTGAGTTTCCAAATGGTCAGTCCGCCCCTGTTTGGAGGTATGTCCAAAGTGGAATCTTGTGTGGAGCAAGAATGGCATTAATTTCTGTTAGTGAAAGAAGTTTGCCTTTTTTGAAAATGTGGTGGGCTTGAACGTCTCTATGTGGCCAAGTATGGGATAGGAAGTTAGGTGTCACATGTTAGACTGCAGTTTCTTGTTTGTGTTCTTACCTCCTTGCTGTAGTGCTGTTCCTGATCCCTTTCACATGTGTGTTTGTCTGTGCTCATCTATGAGCATCGTCTGCTGTTCTCTGGGTTTTATTTCCTTCCCTTCCATCACTTCCTGGCCCGCCTCCTTGTTTGCCTGCCTATATAAGACATGCTCAGACTAGGCCACTTACCTGAGCAACTTCCTAGTTGTCTGAGCTCCTGTGTGTTGCTATTGCCTGTATCCTGCATTGACTACTTGAGTACCGATCCCGGCTTCCTTCTCCTACTGTGCTTGTTTTCCGTCTGCCCTGACCTCGGCTAGTCTATCGGATTTCGTTTGTCTCCTTCCTTTGTACTCTGCTCCCGTGAGCGGTTTCCTCATCCTCAGTTGGGCGTACCCAGGGGTCGTGACCTGGTCCCAGCTTGCTGCAAGCCCATCCCCACCATCAGGGGCTCTGGTGAAGAAGCAGGCTGGGGCTTAGACTCTGCGCCCTGGGGAACCCCAAGTTGACTATCTACAAGGGCTCACTACCACCAAGTGCTGACATTAGGTTCTAGACCTGGAGGTAAAGTAGGGTTAAAACGCAAATATATTAAAGGGCCAGAATGGATAGTTGTAGCATATGCTTTGCACGCACTTCTATAAGCTTCTAAAGTGGGGCCAATCAGGGGATGAGATTTTGCATCTGGTGATATCTGTTGAGGTAGGAGCCAAGGTATGTTCCATAGAGGAAGGTCCACATTGACTTGTTCTAAAGCAATCCAGCTCTTTAGGTCGTTATGAATATTCCAGTCCACCAGACGGATTAATAGACAAGCCTTGTGGTAAAGGGTAAGATCGGAAAGGTCTATGCCTCCCATTGCCTTTGCCTTTGGTCAAGTTAACCGAGTATATTTAATTCTCGGGGGTTAGTTTTGCCAGAGAAATTGTGAGCTGCAGCGTTTGTAGGCAGCAAAAATGGAAGTAGGGAGGTGAATGGGTACCGTTTGCATCAGACAGAGAAATCTGGGGAGTATTATCATTTTGAGCAGAGCTGCCCTTCCAAACCAAGATGCAAGTCAGCCCAGTGTTGAAGACTCTTGCGTCTAGAGATCAGAACCGGGAGAACATTTCTGGTGTATAATTCGGATAAGTTAGATGGAATCTGTATGCCCAAATATGTAATGGCTTCTTCTGACCATTGAAAGGGAAAGGTTTAAATGGGATGCCAGGCAAGAGCGTCCATATTCTTTGATATCTCTGGAGATTATTGGTCAAAGATATAACATAGTCTTAGGTTCCTTAACTGGAAGAGCTGGCATTGCAAGCTAGAAATCATAATTCCTGACCGAACATTAAATCCAACAAGACTCGTCCCACAGATAGAGAGAAAAAAAAAAGGGGGGAGGGAGGAAATGGAAAGAGGAGGGAAGAACAGAGAGTAAGGGAGCAGGGAGTAGGGGAAAGGGGGTAACAGGAAGGGGAAAGGGAGGGATGGAGGGCAGGGAGGGGAGAGATGGGGAAAGAGAGAAGAAAAAAAAAAAGGGGAGGGGGAAAGGATGGTAGAGGAAGAGGGAAGCTGCTGAAGAAGGGGAAGGGAAGAGGTGGGAGCAACTGGGAAGGAAAAGGGGAGAAGGGGGAGAGGCAGACATAGGGGGTGGGGGGGTAGAGCTTTTTGGCCCAGGTTATTTAGTTTCCTGGCCTGAGCATCCGGGTAGTGCACAAAACAATGTACAAGTTGAATTCATCTTTTGAGTACAGTAACTTTCTCTTCATAATAGATTCAGGGATGGATAAGGAAACCTTCAGAGTGTTAAAGAAGGGACTCACAGTAAAACAGGCAATGCAAAACAAAAAGTCCCACACCCTGCAGAGGTAACACGGCTTACACCTCAAATACACCTCACACTGTGAAGAACCCTCAGGCTTAAGCAATGACCAGGGGCGGAGTGACAACTCATGGGGCCCCCGGGCAATAGGGGATCATGTGGCCCCTGTGTCCTTGCCCAAACTCAAAAAAGCCTATGAAAAAGGTACCAGGGGCATCTCATGGGGCCCCCTACTGACCCCGGGCCCTCGGGCAGTGCCAGAGTTTCCAAATGGTCAGTCCGCCCCTGGCAATGACTTATAACTAGTAACTTAGCCCCCAAGTCTTAGGCACAGGAAAGCAATGGAAACAATGTTCGGGCTTTCGATATTTAACTGAAATATTGGTATTCTTGCTCAGAGAGGGGTCCACCTCACCAAGTTGGACTGGTAGTCTGATGGTCTGATTGGAGACAGATGGCAATTTCTAGGTAATGAAGCTATAGGGCTTAAGGTCCATAGAGGAACCTTGAGATTCTGCGATGCATCCTATATTATATCCCAAGATAAGGATAATCAGCAAGAAAATGCCCGAAAATGTAAGTAGAGAGGAAAACTCCACAGTAAGATCTCTTAGGTATGATATGGTTCGTGTCATTAAAACTCTGGCCTGTCTCTACGACGAGGAGGCGATGCAACCAAGCTCTCATCATCCCTGCGGTGGTGTCTATCCGGTGACGATGAGGGATGAGAGCGCCTGTGTCTGTTGTGATGCCGCTGTGCTCTCGGGGTGCAATTGTTGGTCACCTCAATCCAGGTGGTAGAAAAGGAGCTATACCCTTCCGGTAGAGCTATCGCAGAGACATTCAGGGTGTCGCAGAAAGCCTGCAGATCATCAGGTGTGCGGAGAGAGACTGAATGGCCACGATGCTTGGTCCTAGGCAAAATGGGAAATGCCAACGATACGCGATTCCCTGGATTCAAAGCTTTTCTAGAAGTGGCTGGAGAGCTCGACTTTGCTGTAGCGTAATTGGGGATAAATCTTGAAACAATTTGATTTCATGGCCAATAAACAGTATATGGTCCCTGTCTCTGGTCGTTTGCAGGATTGCTTCCTTGAGAGGGAAATTAACCAGGCAACAAATTATGTCCCTAGGATATGCTGTGTCCCTTCCTCTGGGGCGCAGAGCTCTGTGGGCCCATTCTGTTTCAATGGGGGAATCAGCAGGCCTTTCTAGAAGATCATTAAATATGGTACTCACCGTAAGTTCCAGTGCAGGTTCAGGGACACCACTGACCCGAATATTGTGTCAATGGCCTCGGTTATCGAGGTCTTCCAGGTGTCGGTGCATTTCCAGTAGGTGAGACAAATGAAGGTCTGCAGAGCGCTGAGTTTGTCTAATAGCCTCCGCGTGTCTCTCCACCATCTTCTCTACTGTGCTGATCCTTCCCACCATGGCTTGGACATCTGATTGAAGTTCAGAGATAGCAGTTGCAAGGGAGGATTTTATGTCAGTGGCAATAGTCTGCAAGTCCACCAGACTAGCCAGCGGAGGAGAGGAAGAAAAACGAGATCTCCTTTCTGCTCCTGCACGATAATCAGAGTTGATGCCTTGGGAACATGGCGGGGGAGATCATGAGGCCTCCAGAGTCTCAGCGTGTCTGGTCTGTAACAGAGCGGGTATGTTTCCGCTGGGTTGTGTACTCAAATCTCGAGGACTTCACCATGATAAAGCTAGACATTGGCTCTTTTGTAGCTTATTTAGATCCCCATGCTCCGGAGCTCCGCAGTTAAGCAGCCATCTTTGATGTGCGCCCAGCCGCACCCTTCTGGGGCTTTTTAACATGTGTTTTGTGTCATTGTCCTGCTGGAAGACCCATGACCTCTGACGGAGACCCAATTTTTCTGACACTGGACCCTACATTGAACCCCAAAAGTTTTTGGTAGTCTTCAGATATCATAATGCCATGCACATGGTCGAGACATCCAGTGCCTGAAGCAGCAAAGCCACCCAAAACCATCAGTGACCCCCCACCATGTGTGACTGGAGGGACTGGATTCTTTTCTTTAAAGGCCTCATTGCTTTTCTGAAAACAGTAGAATGATGGGCTTTACCAAAAAGCTGGAATTTGGTTTCGTCTGCCCACAGAACATTCTCCCAAAAGGATTTTTGGCTTCCTCAGGTAGGTTTTGGCAAATGCCAAACTGCTTTTTTTTTTGTTTCTGTGTCAGCAGTGGGGTCCTCCTGGATCTCCTACCATATTTCTGTATCAGCGGTGGGGTCCTCCTGGGTCTCCTCCCATATTTCTGTGTCAGCGGTGAGGTCCTCCTGGGTCTCCTACCATATTTCTGTGTCAGCAGTGGGTCCTCCTGGGTCTCCTACCATATTTCTGTGTCAGCGGTGAGGTCCTCCTGGGTCTCCCACCATATTTCTGTGTCAGCAGTGGGTCCTCCTGGGTCCCCTACCATATTTCTGTATCAGCGGTGGGGTCCTCCTGGGTCTCCCACCATATTTCTGTGACAGCAGTGGGGTCCTCCTGGGTCTCCCACCATATTTCTGTATCAGCGGTGGGTCCTCCTGGGTCTCCCACCATATTTCTGTGTCAGCAGTGGGGTCCTCTTGGGTCTCCTACCATATTTCTGTGTCAGCAGTGGGGTCCTCCTGGTTCTCCTACCATATGTCTGTCAGTAGTGGGGTCCTCCTGGATCTCGTTACCATATTTCTGTGTCAGCAGTGGGGTCCTCCTTGATCTCCTACCATAGCGTCCCTTTTCATTCAGATGGCGCCATATAGTGTGAGCAAACACAGTACTCCCTGTGCCTGAAGGTCAACTTGAATTTGTCTGGAAGTTGATTGAGGTTCTTTAACCACCATTCCAACAATCCTTTGTTGCAATCTTTGATCGATTTTTCTCTTTCATCCACATTCAGGGAGATTAGCTACAGCGCCATGGGCTTTAAACTTCCTGACAATGTTGCGCACGGTGGACACAGGAACATTAAGATGTCTGAAGATAGACTTGTAACCTTGAGATGGTCCATGCTTTTCCACCATTTCTGTTCTCCAATCCTCAGGCAATTCTTTGCTGCTCTTTCTCTCTTCCATGCTCCATGTGGCACACAGAGACACACAACAGTAAGGTGGAGGCCATTTTCCACCATTGTAACTGGTTGCCGGTGTGATTTCTATATTATTAGCGCCCGGTATCATTGATACGGGGGAGTCTGACAAATTACAGGAGCATCACACACTTGGAATGCAATTATTTCTTACAATTATGAGAGGTGCCAATAATTTTGTTTATTTTTGGGGTTTGGCGTGGAATGGGTCAGATTTGGCTTTTTGTTTCTCCCCCTTGTGTCACCGATACAAACCAAAGAAATAAACACGAGAATGACGAAACATTTGTCATTGCAGCAATTTCCTGGGTGAAGTGGTGCGTTGTCTGACAGAAATGCGGGGGGGGGGGGGGGGGGGACAAGGCTTTTGGCCATGACTTTACCTATGGGTAAAATAATTTACTTCAGCATTAAATGATAACTGAAAATAAGTAAATAAATGGTCAGTTCAGCAATTATCTTTTAGTAGGTGCAATATATGCAATCGACATTTTTCACATACATTTGTTGTATCAATTGGCTGTTGTTTGGTAGTGCGCTTCCTATTTGTTTGGACTTTTAGTTTAAAACTGACCCCAGGGGACCATCATTTTGAACAGCACGCTTTTAATACCATAATTATATCATGGAACACTCGTTCGTCATCACTAGTTTGTATGATTCTCTATGAGCTTCTAGTGTTCATCACCCAGTGCTCATAATTGTTCTCAACTGATCCATTTACTTACTTATTATCAATTGGGCATCATTTTCATGCTGGAGTGCGAGGAGATTATTTGGCTCAAAAGCGACATGTAACCTTTTGGTATTCCTCTTGTTTTATGGCCCACATGGAAGAAAAATATATTTGAAATATATTTTAAAAATATCCCTCCCAAATATATTGACATATATTTGAAATGCTACAATTTTGGCCGTATTCATATATTTCAATAAATATATTATTATTATACAGTATTTATGTAGCGCCAAAAGGTTTGCTCAGCGCTGTACAGTAGCGAGGGGGACAGTACATGAGACAATACAGTAACAATACAATACACGAGGGGATCGAGGGGGGGCTGATCCTTGGAGCTTACAATCTAGGAGGGAGAGGAAAGTGGTACAGGAGGAAGTGACTGTGGGGGATGGAGTGGTAGGAGGAGTGGAGGAGATCGGCTGTTAGTGAGGGTGGGGTAGGCTTCCCTGAAGAGATGGGTTTTCAGGGTGCGCCTGAAGGTGAGGAGGGTAGGTGATAGTCTGATGGATTATATATATATATATATCCCTGTATGTTGAAATGCGTTTTTATGTGCGTTTTTTATTACAAAATATATGAAAATATGTTAAAATGACTTTTGAAATGCTTTTTTATATATTACAAAATATAACATATAAAAAAGTTATGTTTACATATATCTGTAAAAGCATTCCAAAAGTGTAGATTAAATGTATTTTTAAAGACACACAGTATATTGGAAAATGTATTTTTAAAAATATTTTTCATATTTTTTTTGTAATAAAAATGCATTTCAACATACTATATATATATATATTGAATACGGCCAAAATTGTAGTATATCAAATATAAGTCAATATATATTTGGAAGAATATTTTTAAAAAATGTATTTCACATATATTCTTCCTCCATGTGGAGGTCTCTAATAGAAGTACAAAGCTCTGCATTTTGGGCTACTTTCTCAGTATCAAAAATGCATAAAAATCACATATGCATTTTTTGCCACGTTGCTTAAAATTTACTGCAACTCATGATTGTTTTTTTTCCGCATTTCTGCTGTTTGTATTGCGTTTTCTCTATATCACTTCCCACTATTCTAAAGTGATTTTTGAAGCGATTTCCATTGCGACTATGCAGTGCAACTTGCTTGCAATTTTGAAGCAACTTCAATGCAACTTTAAAAGTCGCATCAGCATAGATAAGAAGCATTTTTATGCGAATTTGATGGACGAGTTTTGGGTTAAGAGGGGAAATGTATGGGGAGCGGATTTGTGCTGGGAAGTGTTTTGGAGGGAAGCGGGGCTGGTGCTAGGAGGGGTGATTTGGTGGGAGAGGATTTGTGCTGGGGAGTAATTTGGAGGGAAGCGGGGTTGTGCTAGGAGGGGTGATTTGGTGGGAGAGGATTTGTGCTGGGGAGTAATTTGGAGGGAAGCGGGGCTTGTGCTAGGAGGGGTGATTTGGTGGGAGAGGATTTGTGCCGGGGAGTGTTTTGGAGGGAAGCAGGGCTTGTGCTAGGAGGGTAATTTGGTGGGAGAGGATTTGTGCTGGGAAGTGTTTTGGGTGGTCTTTTGCTAAGATGGGTGATATAAAGAGAGAGAGGATTTGTGTTTGGGGGGTGGGGGAGAGCAAATATTTGTGCTGGGAGGGGATTTGGAGGGTGATTTGTGCTGGGAGAAGGGTTCTGGGTTAAGAGGGTAAATTATGGGGGAGGATTTGTGCTGGGAAGTGATTGGGGTGGGGCTTGTGTTAGGAGGGGTAATTTGGGGGGGGGAGGATTTTGTGCTAGGAAGGGGAATACTGGTGAAGGTTTTGTGCTTGAGGGTGGTGAGAGCACACATTTGTGTTGGGGAGGGATTTGGAGGGTGATTTGTGCTGGGGAGGAGATCTTGGTCTATGAGGGGAAATTTAGGAGGAGAGGATTTGTGCTGGGGAGTGTTTTGGGGGGACTTTTTGCTAAGAGGGGGAATTGGGGGAAGGATTTGTGCTTGAGGGTGGTAGGGTGGGCAAAGATTTGTGCTAGATGGGGGAATTTGGAGGGTGATTTGAGCTGGGACAGGAGTTTTTGGTTTAAGAGGGAAATTTAAGGAGGAAAGGATTTGTGCTGGGGATTTTTTTTTTCTGGGTGGACTTTTGCTAGGAGGGGTGATTTGGGGGATAGAGGATTTGTGCTTGGGGGGTGGTGGGAGGGAAAGATTTGTGCCAGGTGGGGGTAACTTGGAGGGTGGTTTTGTTCTGGAGGGGGGATTATATGGTTAAGAGGGGAAATTTATGGGAGAGGATTTGTGCTGAGAAGTGGAGTCTGTTTTTTGAGGGGGACTTGTCCTAGGAGGAGGGATTTTGGGGGAGAGGGGTCTATTCATGATGCGTACCCATCGGTGATTGGCCCACCTGGTTCCTCATGTCCTCGTATGACCCCAACACATGGAAACAATGTTACATTTTTAGGAATGCGATTATTTTTACATCCAGACGTTATGTAGAACTTTTCCAGTGAAGGTTACAGGGACATCCGCTGTCATAACCATCCTCTGGTGACGCATGGCGCTGGGCAGGCACTATGAGAGTCTCTGTAATGGGCAATACGTGGAAGTGCTCCCCGTGGGATGCAGAATCCGAAGTGGTCGGGTTATATTCCGAGTAATCAGACGCACTCGAGACAAATTGATTTGCTTGAAGTCTAATATTGTAAACCTAGAAATAAAGAAAAGAGTTGTTTTGCCGGGAAACTGACGACAGCAGCATATCCTGTAAACAATACCGCGCGCAGAGATGTTTGTTCGGACTTTTTGCAACTTTTTGTTCAGTTCTTGTAATCTCGGGTTCACACTGACGCGGTGCGAATTCCACACCGCATCAGAATGGCACCCCGTTCATGCGAACCGCTGGGGGGGGGGGGGGGGGGGGGGGTGTATGTTAACCCCTTGACGGCGACGTCACACAAATATGCGGCCTTACAGAACTTTCTTTTTCTCCGTGGGGTCGCATATTTGCGTACTTGTCTTTCTTCAGGGAGTGTGCAGCACTGCGCGCTCCCAGCACAGAGACCGGGGGTGACGCTGAGAGCTCCGGGTCCCATTCTAACGATTGGGACCCGGGACGCCCGATCCCGGCCTTACTCTGGGCTTTGTTTCAAAGGCCTCTTTTACAGGGACGTCCCCGATTGGGTCCACCTGCCCATTTTTCAGGTGCACCCTGTTCAGAACCTCCATTCTCGTTTATGGAGCAGAAGGTGTATAAACAGATGTGTGTCCGTTTACACCCTCCAACATCCAATCCGCAAAAAAGGGATGGATGGGGATCCAATTCCCCCCGTCTGTCGGATCGAGTCGGATGGAAACGGACAGACGGTTTATTTTCTTCAGACCGCCCATAGAGGACAGTGGACTGCTGTCATCTGCTTGTTCAGAGGGGATCAGTGGAGAGATCCCCCTCTGAGCAAGCGGATCCATCCCATGTGAAAGGACCCTTAGAGTTTGGCCCCTTTCACACGGCATTTCGTTTTTTTCATCAGTTCAGTCACGTTTTAAAAAACAAAAAAAAGGATCAGTTCACATTAGTTTACATCCATTTTTCATCCGTTTTACATCCGTTTTTCATCTGTTTACATCGTTTTTGGTCATCATGTTTTTTCCGTTTTTTTTCCATTTACATCCGTTTTTCATCCGTTTACATCGTTTTTGGTCCGTTTACATCCGTTTTTTTTCATCCATTCTGTTTTTTTTAATGGAAGAAAAAAAACACCCTTTCACACAGGCGTTCCGTTTTTCCTCTGTCAGTTTACGGATGAGAAACGGACAGCCATGTATTTCTGTGCACTAGCGGATATAAACGGATGATCATCTATTAACATCTTTTTTTTTTTTTTACCTTTTGTTAACCATTTCCATACCGGGCACTTTTACCCCCTTTCCCCCCCAGGCCATTTTTCAGGTTTCAGCGCTCTCCACACTTTTTGCATGACAATTGCGCGGTCATGCAACATTGTACCCAAATCAAAATTTTATCATTTTCTTCTCACAACTAGAGCTTTTTTTTGGTGGTATTTAATCACCGCCGGGGTTTTTATTTTTTGCTAAATTAACAAAAAAGACCAAAAATTTTGAAAAAAAAAACACGTTTTTCTTTGTTTCTGTTATAAAAGTTTGCAAATAAATAATTGTTCTTCATAAATTTAGGCCGAAGATGTATTCTGCTACATGTCTTTGGTGAAAATAACCCAAATTAGGATGTATTATTTAGTTTGTAGGAAAGTTATAGAGTTCACAAACTATGGTATAGATCTGAATATTGATCAATCCTGAAGTACTGACAGCCAATCTAATTCTTGAGGTCCAAGAATGTCAGAACAGTACAGATATCCCCCAAATACAGATATCCCCCAAATGTCAGGACAGTACAGATATCCCCCAAATGTCAGGACAGTACAGATATCCCCCAAATGTCAGGACAGTACAGATATCCCCCAAATGTCAGGACGGTACAGATATCCCCCAAATGTCAGGATGGTACAGATATCCCCCAAATGTCAGGACGGTACAGATATCCCCCAAATGTCAGGACGGTACAGATATCCCCCAAATGTCAGGACGGTACAGATATCCCCCAAATGTCAGGACGGTACAGATATCCCCCAAATGTCAGGACGGTACAGATATCCCCCAAATGTCAGGACAGTACAGATATCCCCCAAATGTCAGGACGGTACAGATATCCCCCAAATGTCAGGACAGTACAGATATCCCCCAAATGTCAGGACAGTACAGATATCCCCCAAATGTCAGGACGGTACAGATATCCCCCAAATGTCAGGACGGTACAGATATCCCCCCAAATGTCAGGACGGTACAGATATCCCCAAATGTCAGGACAGTACAGATATCCCCCAAATGTCAGGACAGTACAGATATCCCCCAAATGTCAGAACAGTACAGATATCCCCCAAATGTCAGGACAGATATTCCCCAAAAGTGTCAGGGAACAGTACAGATATCCCCCAAATGTCAGGACAGTACAGATATCCCCCAAATGTCAGAACAGTACAGATATCCCCCAAATGTCAGAACAGTACAGATATCCCCCAAATGTCAGGACAGTACAGATATCCCCCAAATGTCAGGACAGTACAGATATCCCCCCAAATGTCAGAACAGTACAGATATCCCCCAAATGTCAGGACAGTACAGATATCCCCCAAATGTCAGGACAGTACAGATATCCCCCAATGTCAGAACAGTACAGATATCCACCCAAATGTCAGAACAGTAAAGATATCCCCCAAATGTCAGGACAGTACAGATATCCCCCCAAATGTCAGGACAGTACAGATATCCCCCAAATGACCCCTTTTTGCAGAGTAGACAGTTCCGATGTACTTCATAAGAGGTATGGCGAGTTTTTATGAAGTCGTATTTTTTTTTGTCATAATTTTTCGGAAAATTAAAAAATAAAAAAAAATATTTTCACTATTTTTTTTTTTTTTTTACATCCTGTCACCAGTGCAGTACAGCGTCATCATATAACTGGCATGGTGGTGATCAGGGACACTGACTGGTGACAGTATGAAAAAAAAAATTTATATATTTTTTTTTAAATTTTTTTTTATTTTAAATGTTACCATAGTAACATTGTACTACTTTGGGGAAGTGATCAGTATTTTTTTTTCTCTTTACACAATTTGATTATAGCAAAGAATTACTTTGCTATAAGAAAGCATTTACCTGAATGACATCGATTCATTCAGGGTTTTTGTTTTTTTTGTGCTTAGCTGTGATTTGGCCACAGCTAATCACATGACATGTGCATGTGACCTGCTGTGACCATTCACAGCTAGCACTAGTATACAATGGATGGCATGAATGAAGCCATCCATTGTATACAACTGTCATGTGACCTGCTGTGTGATTGGTCACAGCAGGTCACATGGTACCAGCAACGGGGGCCGGTACTCAGATCTGTCATCGGCTGTGTCCAAGGTACACGGCCGCGGTGACAGATCGCGCCGCTGCGTGGCTCTGCAACCATGCACGAACTGCGCATGTGCGGGAGGACGCCATATGGCGGCCTTCCGGAAAGGTAATGCACTTTTGCGGACGCCATTTGGTCATAGGCTGGGGCATCAAATGGTTAAACTCCAGAACGGACCATAAACGGAAGTAAACAGATCATGCCGAGAATAGTCCAAGGCAAGCCAAGGTCAGAATCCAGAATCCACAGAGCAAGGTCAGGAACAAACTAGGTCAGCAACAGGAGATCAGTCAGTACAAAGAGGAATCCAGGAACACAAATCACAGGAAGCTGAAGAACATCCAGCCGATAATTACACAGCAGAGTCTCCTGTAACCTCCTCCTGCCCACCATACAAGGTAATGACGGGCACAAGGCGGTTCTCTCGTTCTGGGAGGATGTCATATGACGTCCTGCAAACTCTAACTGCGTGTGTGCGGCTCCGGGGCCGTGCAGCGCGGCGATCGGTGGTGCGCTGTGACCCTCAGACACCAGTGGATCACCGATCAACAGAGCCAAAGACGTTGGCTCGGTCATGTGATCAGCTGTGTCCAATCACAGCGATAGCATGTGTGACGATCTCGGCGTCGTCAGACCCCCTGACCTTCTCACCAAACTCGTGACCAAAGGACTAGCCAATCTAAAACCGCAATGTCACGTGCATAACAATGCCAACACGCCCAGATGGACCCCTGCACACCAATTGTCCCGCTAATGGGACCACAATCGATGTGTACCTACAGCTGGGAGCGATTTTTACTGGTACAGGTTAATTACGCAATTAACCCTTCAAACTGCCACCACCTCCTTTTTGTATGGAAAAAATAGAGGAAACTCGGCAATATCAGCAATATACTAGGATGATTGGATAAATCATCTGTATACCACTATCACCGCAGACAGGTTATACAGAGGGTTAAATCACTCATAGTAGCGCTCTTCACCACGGCAGGAATTCGTAAGTTGTATTAAGGAGCTACAGAAACAGTTTAACACTTTCAGAAAGTAAGATTTATTACTAAAAGGTCAAAAGGGTGCAATAAAAATATTTACAGGAAAAAGAGGGTGATTTGTGCTGGGGAGGAGATCTTGGTCTAAAAGGGGAAATTTAGGAGGAGAGTATTTGTGCTGGGGAGTGTTTTGGGGAACTTTTGCTAGGAGGGGTGATTTGGGGGGGGGGGGGTTTAGGGTAGGATTTGTGCATTGGGGTGGGAGGGAGGGCAAGAATTTGTACTAGGTATGGGAAATTGCAGGGTGATTTGTTCTGGGAGAGGGTTTTTTTGGGTTAAGAGGTGAGATTTATGGGGAGATAATTTGTGCTGGGAAAATGATTGGGGGGGGGGGCTTGTGTGTCAGGAGGGGTGATTTGGGGGATTGGATTTTGTGCCTAGGATCGTGGGGAATGGGGGGGAAGGATTTGTGCTTGAGGCTGGTGAGAGGCAAACATTTGTGTTGGAGGGGATTTGGAGGGTGACTTGTGCTGGGGAGGGGATCTTGTTAACTTGGTTCTAGAGAGGGGAAATTTAGGAGGAGAGGATTTGTGTGCTGGGGAGTGTTTTGGGGGGACTTTTGCTAAGAGGGTGATTTGGGGAAGATAATCTGTGTTTGGAGGTGTGAGAGAGGGCAAATATTTATGCTAGGTGGGAGGAATTAGGTGGGTGATTTGTGCTGGGAGAGGGTTTTTGGGTTTTGAGGTTAATTTAGGAGAAGAGGATTTTGTGCTGGGGAGTTTATTTAGGGTGGACCGTTTGCAAAGTGCTTGGATTTTTATTTTTGGAGTGATTTGGGGGGGGGGGGGCTTTGTGCTAGATGGTAAGTGGGGTGGAAAAGCATTTGTTCTTGGGGTGGGGAATTTGGAGGAGGATTTTTTGTGCTAAGGGAATTTTGGGGAAAATTTATGGGGAGTGAGGGGATTTGTTTAAACATCCAACACATTTTATTATCAAAAACATTTTTTTTTTTGCTTGGAAAGTGATTTTGGGGGAATTTGGGGGGATTGTGCTAGGAGAGGATATTTGGAGGGGTATTTGGGAAGAGGATTTTGTTGCTTGGAGGGGGAAATTGTGGTGAAGGGATTTGTGCTTGAGGGTGGTGGGAGGGTAAACATTTTTGCTGAGAGGGGGATTTTGAGTGGTGATTTGTGCTGGGGTGGGGGTCTATGTGGTCTACGAAAGGTTCATTTAGGGTAGAGGATTTGTGCTGGGGAGCGTTTTGGTGGACTTTGATAACATAGAGGGGATATGATGGTTGTGAGTATCTATTAGTTAGTTGTGGGAGGGAGAGGAGGGTGATATGTGTGTTTGAGGGGAGGATGGCTGATTTAGGGGGAGAGAGATTTGTGCAAGGAGAGATATGGGGTAAATGTGGGTAAGGAGGGGCGAAGTGGCTTGAGTAGAGCAAGCGTGGAGTGCTAAGGATATTTATTAAGGGTGGTATTGGCATATTTATTTGTTATGCTAGGTGGTGGAATTTGGAGGAGGATGATTTGAGCTGGGACAGAGTTTTGGGTTATGAGGGGAAATTTAGGAGGAAAGGATTTGTGCTGGGGAGTGTTTTGGGTGGTCTTTTGCTAGGAGAGGTGATTTGGGGGATAGAGGATTTTGTGCTTG
Organism: Staurois parvus; assembly: GCA_951230385.1. Taxonomy (NCBI): domain Eukaryota; kingdom Metazoa; phylum Chordata; class Amphibia; order Anura; family Ranidae; genus Staurois; species Staurois parvus. The sequence continues at coordinate 540 of CATNWA010002592.1, read as the reverse complement.
GGAGGGGGGTGGGAGGGAAAGGATTTGTGCCAGGTGGGGGAAGGGGGGGTGACTTGGAGGGTGGTTTTGTCCTGGGAGGGGGGATTTTGGGTTAAGAGGGGAAATTTATGGGAGGGAGGATTTGTGCTGAGAAGTGATTTGGAGGGGACTTGTCTAGGAGGAGGGATTTTGGGGGAGAGGGGTATATTTTCATGATGCGTACCCGATCGGTGATTGGCCGCCATCCTGGTTCTGCTCATGTCCTCGTATGACCCCAACGCATGGAAACAATGTTACATTTTTTAGGAATTCGATTATTTTTACATCCAAAAAGTTATGTAGAACTTTTCCAGTGAAGGTTACAGGGACATCAGCTCGTCATAACCATCCTCTTCTGGTGACGCATGTCGCTGGGAAGGGCACTATGAGAGTCTCTGTAATGGGCAATACGTGGAAGTTTGTTCCCCTCGGGGGCTGCAGATATACGATGTGGTCGGGTTATATTCGAGTAATCAGGACGCACTCGAGACAAAATTGATTTGCTTGAAGTCTAATATTGTA
>CATNWA010002591.1:0-21653 GCA_951230385.1 Staurois parvus | reverse complement strand
GGATAAATTTAAAATATAGGGGGGATAATTACTAAAGGGGGGATGAATTACAAAGGGGGTATGAATTACATAGGGGAATGAATTACTATATGGGGGATGGAATACTATATGTGGGATGAATAATATAGGGGGGATGAATTACTATAGGGGGGATGAATTGACACGGGGGATGAATTACTATATGGGGATGAATTACTATAGGGGGATGAATTTACTATATGGGGGATGAATTACCTATATGGGGGATGAATTTACTATAGGGGGGATGATTACATAGGGGGGTGAATTACTACGGGGGATGAAATTACTATATGGGGGATGAATTTACTTATGGGGGTATGAATTACTATAGGTGTATGAATTACTATTGGGGGATGAATTACTATGGGGCGATGAATTACTTTATGGGGATGAATTACTATGGGGGGATGACATTACTATATGGGGGGATGATTACAATATGGGGGATGGTATTTTCTAGTTTTGAAAAATGATTCTCTCAAAATAAATTTCAATCGTGGTTTTGGAAAGATTTGGCTCAGTCGAACAAAAAAAGTTGCCCACTCAACTGACCTAAGGCCTATGATTGTTGCTTATTAGCGTGATACAAATACACTGATTGGCCCTGATAAAAAACCCTTTGCTTACTGGGCCCCTAAGACCCGCGCTTCATGACCAGAAGCGGTTTTTGCAATATATGCAGTGTCGGATTTGTTTTAAAATGTTTGCACTGGTCTTTGCTGCGGCTTTCCCAGTCTTTTTTTTTCCCTCGAGCGGGAACACGGGTCCAAGTGGCTCTTTATGACTTAAAGGTTGCAGGACCCCTGGTCTAGGATATGTATGCCATGTGTTTTCACGTTGTAGCAAAAAGAAATAACAACCAGCCAAAAATTAAAAAACAAAATCACAATTACCCGTACCTTTCCATCATTCTCCAAACCAACTCAGCGCCTCTAATGTGTGCGTACTTGGAGTAATACAGAGTATATACTTTATGCCTTCGGGTCATTCCAATTGGCTACACTGCTGGTGGCCCTCAGCAGATGCATGGTGTTTCCTCCTGGGGTGGTTCCAGCTTAGTCTGTATTTGGAGAACGATGGAAAGGCATGGTGATTTTGTTGTTAATTCTGGCTGGTTCATCTCGTTCTTCTATACCATTTTGTACATTGCCTCTAAAGTCCCATTAGAAATATACAGCATGTGTCTATTCTGACTCTTAAAGGAAAACTCCATTTTCATTATAAAAAATAATATAGCATATGCAATTACTACATTTTGTAAGCCATTTTTTATTACCACTTGCCCTCCAGAGGATTTCCCCACCTTCCTGACCAAGCCATTTTTTGCGATACGGCACTTCATTACTTTAACTGACAATTGCGCGGTCATGCAATGCTGTATCCAAACAAAATGAATGTCCTTTTTTTCCTACAACTAGAGCTTTCTTTCAGTGATATTTGCTTGCCTGTGCGTTTTTATTTTTGCGCTATAAACAAAACAAAATACTGACAATTTGAAAAAAAAAACAATATTTCTGACTTTTTGCTATTAAACATATGCAGTAGAAAAATTAAAATTAAAATTTCTTCATAAATTTAGGACAAAATATATTCCACCACGTCTTTGCAAAAAAAAAAAAAAATCACAATACATGTAAATTAATTGATTTATGTGAAAGTTATAATAATGTCTACAAATGGTGGTATACTGTAAATACTGGGATTTTCATTTTTTTTATACTAGTAATGGTGGCTATCAGCAACTTATATCGGGACTGTGGGACTGCGGTGGGCATTCTGACACTGGGGGGGAACTGACTAACTGCCACTGACATCCCCATTGACACTAATTAGTGATCAGTGCTAATAAAAAGCACTGACACTGTACTAATGACAATACGCAGGAAGAGGTTAATATCTGGGACGATCAAAGAGTTAACTGTCTGCTGTGTGATGTTTTACTATGTGTGCTATGTGTGTTTTACTTGGAAAACATGCTGCTGTGTATTTTTTCGCTGTGCAGAGAAATACACAGCAGCATGTTCTTGCTGGTAGGAGAGAGAATTGTGTTGTTTATACACAGGTCTCTCCCCCTGTCAGTGTTGCTTGGCAATTGTGGGGTGCCGGCTCAGAATTTCCATCTGGAACCCCGTGATTTACATTTATAGCTGCCAATGGCAGTGCAGGTAGGGGGGCACGCCCCCTACCTGGGAATGCAAATCACGTATATATATACACGTGACTTTGCACAGCCCTGCCGCCCTGTAGCATTATTTCTGTTATAACACGGAGGGCAACTGGTTAAAAATGTGGAGTTCACATGTTTTTCCATACCTGAATACACCTGGTGCTCAATTGCAAGGTATTCGTGAGTCAGGGGCCCTTTACACTGTCACCTTACCTTGAATGAGCAAAGTGACAGTGTCCATTGTGTCATCTAAGGTTAAATGACTCTGCAGTTCTGGCAAGATATACATTGGGGTTGATTTACTAAAACTGGAGAATGCAAGCTCTGGTACAGCTGTGGATGGTAGCCAACAGGCCCGGACTGGGACAAAAAATAGGCCCAGGCATTTTGGACAGAGCAGCCCAAAGCCCGGGGACCCTTTCCTCGAAGCACAGTGGCAGAACGTCAGGGCCGGTCACAAGAGCGACCTTTGCAACCCTGGTAGTTCCGCCACTAGTGTCAGTAGGTTTTTATTTTTATAATTTATTTTTACAGTTTTACATTTTATTTATTTTTATTACATTTTTTGGAAGGAAAGAGACAAATAAGGACAGGGGTAAAGAAGGAAGAAAAGAGGGAAGAAGTGAAAGATGGAAAATGGGAAAGAAAGAAGGAAGAAGGGAAATAGGAGACAGAGAGAGAGAGAGAGAGAGGAGAGGAGAAAGAAAGAGAGACGTATAGAAGGAGGGAAAGAAAAAGAAAGAAAGAGGGAAAGAAAGAAAGAGGGAGGGAAACAGGAGACAGAGAAAAGAGAGAAAGAAAGAGAGACGTATAGAAGGAGGGAAAGAAGGAAGGAAAGAAAGAGGGAAAGAAGGAAGGAAAGAAAGAGGGAAAGAAGGAAGGAAAGAAAGAGGGAAAGAAGGAAGGAAAGAAAGAGGGAAAGAAGGAAGAAAGAAAGAGGGAAAAAGAAGAAGGAAAGAAAGAGGGAAAGAAAGAAAGAAAGAAAGAAAGAAAGAAAGAAAGAAAGAAAGAAAGAAAGAAAGAAAGAGTAAGCTGTAATATATTATATTTTTGTTTTTAGGTTTCATTTTGCCATACCCATTGAATTTGATGCATTTTGGTAGAATCATTCAAATTTTCACCCAAATTTCAGTAAAAAGAAAACTTTAAATGCTGTTAATCACTAACTATATACATCAAATTTTTCCTTAAAGCTGCTGTTTAGACAACAGAGATATTTGACACAAATCACCATAGAAATAATCTAAAACAGATCAAAATGTGCATACAGTTGTGTTAAAATCGTGAAATTTTGGCATTGATATTGAAAGTATGGCTGATCATTCCAAAAAACTGTCTTTTATTTAAGGATAGTGGTCATATGAAGCCATTTATTATCACATAGTTGTTTGGCTCCTTTTAAATCATAATAACAGAAATCACCCAAATGGTATCACAAGTTTCCATCCTCTGGAATGTTTGGCATGGTACAGACACACAAGGTGACACACACGGGTTAAAATGGCAATTAAACATTAATTTCCATCATCTGTGGCTTTTTAAACTGCAATTAGTGTCTGTGTATAGTCAATGAGTTTGTTAAATCTCACGTGGATGACTGGGCTATATACTGAGCCATGGGGAGCAGAAAAGAACTGTCAAAAACCTGCTTAACAAACTAACTAATAGAACTTTATAAAGATGGAAAAGGATATAAAAAGATATCCAATGCCTTGAATATTCCAGTCAGTACTGTTCAATCACCTATTAAGAAGTGGAAAATTTGGGGATCTCTTGATACCAAGACAAGGTCAGGTAGACCAAGAAAGAATGCAGCCACAACTGACAGAAGAATGTATTTATTTATTTCAGGTACTTATATAGCGCCGTCAATTTGCGCAAGAATTGTCCGGGATTCAAAGAAAAACCCACAGGTAACCTCAAGAGAAATACAGGAAAATATGGCATGTTTTTTTTCAAGGAGTACAATAGGACAATACTGGAAAAAAATGAGCTGCATGGTCGAGTTGCCAGAAAGAAGCCTTTACTGCACCAATGCCACAAAAAAGCCTGGTTACAATATGTCCGACACACCTTGATATGCCTCACCTGGCTTTTTTATGGCATTGATGCAGTTACATAGTTACATAGTTAGTCGGGTTGAAAAAAGACAAAAGTCCATCCAGTTCAACCAAAACTAAAGGCTTCTTTCTGGCAACTGGACCATGCAAGCTCGTTTTTGTTCAAGTATTGTCCTATTGTGCTCCTTGAAACATCCACACCGTCTTTTTCCTGTATTTCTCCCTAGGTTATCTGTGGGTTTTTCTTTGTATCCCAAACAATTCTTCTGGCAGTTGTGGCTGTAATCTATCTTGGCCTACCTGACCTTGGCTCGGTATCAAGAGCTCTCCGAATGTATATTATATAGCTTTTGAGCACAGCTGTCTATTGATTCATTTGTATCCCAGTATCTCCTAAATATGCACTAATGTTAAACCAAATACATTTGTTAAACTGATTTTTTCTTCCCCTTTAAAGGTAAATCTCCATGCCACTGTTAGCAAGATTGTGAATTATAATTACATTAAATCAGGGCAGTGTTCTACATTTACACTTTTGATTAACGATCACCCGAAGAATTATAGACCATTAGATAAATGGCCTTATACATGAATTTTAAAATCTGATGTCACGATGAATCACTGAACCACTTGCAAAAAAATGGTCAAAGTAAATTTATTACAAGGAGCCAAAGCAGATGTAATTTATGCCTATTGGCTCATTAGTTGTACAGTATATCATGTTTTAATGTTCAAGATGAAGGGAAAAAAAAAATGTAGATTGCGGTATTGCGTCATGGATCTTGTAATGCTTGACATGGTCAAAACGTGCTCTATATGGCTTGTAATGAAATGGATAAAACCTGAATAATACATATAATACATATAATGAAGCAGCTTTATAACAGATGAAAGTGAAAAAGGCTAATTTCTCTATGCTGTAACAATTATTATTTGCCACAACTCCCATTATGTTCACAACTTGCTGACGTCACGCCGCGGTTGCCGAAGGTCGGAACGGTGGCCATCTTGGTATTCCATTTTACCTTCATTTTTACTTGTTTCCACGTGGATTGTCTTTTATTCATTATTTAACCCCCCTGGCGGTATTCCTGAGTGTAGCTCGGGGTAAAGTTTCAGCACCACAAGCGGTAACCCCGAGCTACACTCGGGAATACCCTGCAGCGTTGCTCTGGGAGTCCCTGCAGCACTTACCTTGTCCTGCGCTCCCGCGATGTCCCCCCTGCAGCGCCCCCGCAATGTCCTCCAGCCGATGACGGCATCCGTCTTCCGGGTTCCGTTCCCTGCGATGTCGGGACGTACGTGGGACAGAACCGGCAGGAAATTTAAAAACGTGAAAAGTAATAATGATTTGTGGGGGAAATTCGTCATCAGACACTGAAAATGATTCTGTGACTTTGCTCAGCGATGTGCAAACTTGGCGCTCTATTTCACATTTCAGTGTTTTTGGTTTGATTACATTATTGAATTAAATTTATTAATATTTTTTATTATTTTTATGATTATTTATTAAATTATAATTTATGATTTCATGTTTCAAATTTTATTATACCCGGAATGTTTACTGGACTCAAAAATGTGAAAAAGTGACATTCACTAAATACACTAAAATCACATAGTATAACATTCCTGTATCAAACCATTTCACATACATTTTGTCCCGAGTGCTTTGTCCGGCGCCCTGCCTGCATTTTTACTGTTCATCCTGCCTGGAAACTGAGAAACGTCCATGGCGTCCAAAAAGCGTCCCTTAGGTCAAAAGCGGTTTTAGACCGGCTAGAGAACAGCGATAGTAAATCAGAACCACTTGCAGAATTGAGTGATAATGATTCGTGGGGGAAATTCCTCATCAGACACTGAAAATGATTTTGCGACTTTGCTCAGCGATGTGCGAACTTGGCGCTATATTTAAACTTCAGTGTTTTTGGTTTGATTATATTATTGAATTAAATTTATTATTATTATATTATTATTTTTATGATTATTTATTAAATTATAATTTATGACTTTAGTGTTTCAAATTTTATCATCCCCGGGATGTTTACTAGACTCTTGTTCGGACAGATTTCAGTGAGTTATTCCTAAAAATTACAGCCTACAAGAAAACAACAACATATTTCCATGAAAAAAAATTTACCGTTTTGATGAAAAAAAATCAAACCGCTAGGGAGGTTAATAAAATGCTACACTATATACTACTTTTGGCTCTTGTGGGGAGTTATTCCTCATAAGAGAGGGTCCACCTGCGTTTTTTTACCTTGGCTGAGCATTCCTTGCAGAGGATTCATTGCTGTTACCTGTACAAAGATGCAGAGGCGTCCCTAGGGTTGGTGTCACCCGTTGCGGTAACACTTGGTGACACCCCCTCCGACGATCCCCGCAGGATGGATGGGATCTGCGGATTGAGCATATTGAATCGGACTCCGATCCATTATGCTCCCCAGTCCGCAGATCCCATCCATCCTGTGGGGATCCTCGGCATGCAACCTATTCGGGGTGACACCGGACCTGCTCCACAAAAAGGTACGTTGTAAAGAAAGCCGAAGATCCCCGCAGGATGGATGGGATCTGCGGACTGGGAAGCATAATGAATCGGACTCCGATCCATTATCCTCAATCCGCAGATCCCATCCATTCTGCAGGGATCGTCGGCTTCCTTTACAACGTACCTTTTTGTGGGGTGGGTCCGGTGTCACCTCGCGCGGTCGGTGTCACCAGGTGCAGGCCGTACCCCCCACACCTGCCTCGGGATACCACTGCCCAGATGAGATGTGCTTACATGCTGTTTACCAGTAGATGTCTGGTGAGTGTACATCTGACAGAGGTGGCGGATTACCTATTGGATCACTTCACAATATTTCACCGTGATTGCCGTACTTATATCCTTGCGGACAATTTATAGCTCTTACTCCACTGATATTTTATAAAAAAATACATATATATACTGTGTGTCTGTATGTGTGCATATATACCGTATTTTTCGCTCCATAAGACGCACCTGACCATAAAACGCACCTAGGTTTTAGAGGCAGAAAACAGGAAAAAAAATTTCTGAACTAATGGACTGCAGACATAGTACAGGAGATGACCAGAGACTGCGGACATAGTACAGGAGATGACCAGAGACTGCGGACATAGTACAGGAGATGACCAGAGACTGCGGACACAGTACAGGAGATGACCAGAGACTGCGGACACAGTACAGGGGATGACCAGAGACTGCGGACACAGTACAGGGGATGACCAGAGACTGCGGACATAGTGCAGGAGATGACCAGAGACTGCGGACATAGTACAGGAGATGACCAGAGACTGCGGACACAGTACAGGAGATGACCAGAGACTGCGGACACAGTACAGGAGATGACCAGAGACTGCGGACACAGTACAGGAGATGACCAGAGACTGCGGACACAGTACAGGAGATGACCAGAGACTGCGGACACAGTACAGGAGATGACCAGAGACTGCGGACACAGTACAGGAGATGACCAGAGACTGCGGACACAGTACAGGACATGACCAGAGACTGCGGACAGTACAGGAGATGACCAGAGACTGCGGACATAGTACAGGAGATGACCAAAGACTGCGGACACAGTACAGGAGATGACCAAAGACTGCAGACAGTACAGGAGATGACCAGAGACTGCAGACACAGTACAGGAGATGACCAGAGACTGCGGACATAGTACAGGGGTAGACCAGAGACTGCGGACAGTACAGGGGATGACCAGAGACTGCAGAGAGTACAGGAGATGACCAGAGACTGCGGACACAGTACAGGAGATGACCAGAGACTGCGGACACAGTACAGGAGATGACCAGAGACTGCGGACATAGTACAGGAGATGACCAGAGACTGCGGACAGTACAGGAGATGACCAGAGACTGCGGACATAGTACAGGAGATGACCAGAGACTGCGGACAGTACAGGAGATGACCAGAGACTGCGGACATAGTACAGGAGATGACCAGAGACTGCGGACAGTACAGATGACCAGAGACTGCGGACAGCACAGGGATGACCAGAGACTGCGGACAGTACAGGGATGACCAGAGACTGCGGACAGTACAGGGATGACCAGAGACTGCGGACAGTACAGGAGATGACCAGAGACTGCGGACACAGTACAGGAGATGACCAGAGACTGCGGACAGTACAGATGACCAGAGACTGCGGACAGTACAGGAGATGACCAGAGACTGCGGACAGTACAGGAGATGACCAGAGACTGCGGACAGTACAGGGATGACCAGAGACTGCGGACAGTACAGGAGATGACTGCTGACCTTTGGGGAGGGGGGAGGGGAGTGGGTACCTGAATTTGACAGGTACCCGCTCTTACTTCCGCGAAGTTGTTCTTTGATCTCACCTGTTCCTCTATCCAGCCGCGCGCTGTCTTCCCGGCTTCTGTAGTGTGGGTGCTCGGCATGACAGCCGGGTGCCCAGTGCGCATGAGTGAGAAGCGCTGCGCTTTGTGATTGGTCCGGCGGCTTCTGGGATCTGTCATGTGTCCCAGGTACCGCCTTACCATTCACAAAGAGCACCGCTTCTTGCGCATGCGCACTTGGGACCCGGCTGTCACGCACACTACAGAAGCCGGGAAGACAGCGCGCGGCTGGATAGAGGAACAGGTAAGGTCCCGCTGCAGAGCTGACACAGCGGCGGTGGAAATACCGGACCGGCCGTCCCATATTCGCTCCATGAGACACACTGACATTTTCCCCCCTTTTGGGGGGAAAAAAGTGCGTCTTATGGAGCGAAAAAATACGGTGTATATATATATATATATATATATACATACATATACGTATACACACACACAGTATATATGTATGTTTATATATGTATATATATATAACCAAGTATCATTTGTGCTGCTAAGTAATTTGTTAATGATAACAAGAAAAGCAGTAAAATAGATCCCCCCACAGCCAGCAGCAATAGACCCCCCCCCCTCCAGCAATAAAAGACTTCCCCCAGCAACAATGGGCCCAAGCAACACAATGCCACCAAGCAACAATAAACACTCGGCAGCCAGCCTCAATAGACTCACCAGCAGCCAGCAACAATAGATCCCTCCTTCAACAGTAGATCCGCAACAATTGATCCCAGCAACAAACACCCCCCCCCCCCCAGCAACATTAGATCCCCGCAGCAAAAATAGACCACCATGCAAAAACAGATCCCCTCCAGAAACAATAGATCTCCCACCAGCCAGCATCAACAGACCCTTCAGCACACTCCAGCACCCCTTACTATTACATAGATTCGGTGTTGGAGGTGCCTGAAGTGCATTCCCTTGCATTCCCGCTAAAAAGCCAGGGGGAGCTAGTTGTTTTTTTTAGATAGAAAATCTGAGTATAAGGGTCAAATTTGGATTTAAAGATCTGGAGATGTCTCTAGAAGTCAGTGGGTGAGGGTGAAGAGGGGCTGATCTGCCTACTTAAGGGATCCTGATCAATCCCAAGGCAGGAGATTAGCATGGGGTCAGGACAGCCCTTAAGTATGACTGAGCCTGCACAGCAGCAGGAGAGTTCGGGTGGAGGATGAAGAGAGAGGCTGAGATACAGAAGCCTGGGAGGGGGCCCAGTGGGAAGGGGCCTACCTCCAGGCAGAGTTGCTGGAAGAGAGGACCACCTGTACAGCAGCAAAGGACTCAGCCCAGCAGAAGGCCTGAGGGCAACCACCAACCCAACACGCTCACAGAAGAGGAAGAGTGAGTACTCTTACACCCTCTGGCCTGGGTAAGGGGAATGGGCATTCAGGTGGGAAACCTGAATTGCCCCCATCTGGGACTGTTTGCTCTAAAGAGATAGAGTATGGGTCCCCTTGCCCAGGGATTCACCCAGTACAGCTGGATGAGGAGAGGATTCATCTGGTCTGGGGTGGTACATCAGGAGAGGCTGGAGAGCTCTCCAGGAAGAAATTCCTTTTTGCTGTATAGAGACTTGTACATAGTTGCTAAGGAGTTGTCCTCAGTTGAAGTTCCCTTACACCCCCTCAACACCATCCAAGTTCAATACCAATAATAAAACTAAAAAAACTCAAGCTCAAGGACTGTTTACTGTCTCCAGAATGCAAGTCTGTGAGGAATGCGTGTTGCCTGGCTGTGCAGGACTATAGGGAGGCCCAAATCTTCAGCAACTCCTAAGGGGGTAGTGCTACATTTACAAGTTCTGTCCCTACATTACCGTGTGACTTTGCAATCTATGAACAATTTCCTCAGTTATATATTGGAACAGACTCTCAACAATGCATCCAATTTATATCTAAACCGGTACATCCTTGCATCACATGACAGAGCTGTTTGCACAATAAGCTGTAACACGTGTAGCTACAGTGAAGGACATAAGTATTTGATCCCCTGCTGATTTTCTAAAAATCGAATGGTAGGTGAATTGTAACACTGAGAGACAGAATAGCAACAAAAAATTCAAAAGAAATTCATGTCTAACAAATTATGCACAGATTTGCATATTCATGAGGAAAATAAGTATTTGATCCAATTCACAAAACATGACTTAGTACTTGGTGGCAAATCCCTTGTTGGCAATCACAGAGGTCAGACGTTTCCCGGAGTTGGCCACCAGGTTTGCACACATCTCAGGAGGGATTTTGGCCCACTCCTCTTGGCAGATCCTCTCCAAGTCATTAAGGTTTGGTGGCTGACGTTTGGCAAGTCGAATATTCAGCTCCTTCCACAGATTTTTGATCAGATTAAGATCTGGAGACTGGCTAGGCCACTCCAGGACCTTAATGTGCTTCTTCTTGAGCCGCTCCTTTGTTGCCTTGGCCGTGTGTTTTGGATCATTGTCATGCTGGAACACCCATCCACGACCCATTTTCAATGCCCTGGCTGAGGGAAGAAAGTTCTCACCCAAGATTGGACGGTACATTGTGCCATCCATCGTCCCTTTGATGCGGTGCAGTTGTCCTGTCCCCTTAGCAGAAAAACACCCCCAAAGCAGAATGTTTCCAGCACCATGTTTGACAGTTGGGATGGTGTTCTTGGTGTCATAGGCAGCATTCCTCCTCCTCCAAACACGGCGAGTTGAGTTGATGCCAAAGAGCTCAATTTTGGTCTCATCTGATCACAACATTTTCAACCAGTCCTCCTCTGTATCATTCAGATGTTCAGTGGCAGACTCAGGCCTGGACTTGTACTTTCTTGAGCAGAGGGACCTTGCGGGCACTGCAAGATTTCAATCCTTGTCGGCGTAGTGTGTTACCAATTGTTTTCTTGGTGACTGTGGTCCCAGCTGCCTGGAGATCATTGACAAGATCCTCACGTGTAGTTCTGGGATGATTCCTCACTGTTCTCATGATCATTGACACTCCACGAGGGGAGATCTTGCATGGTGCACCAGACCTAGGGAGACTGACACTTGTTTTGTGTGTTTCTTCCATTTGCGAATGATTTCACCAACTTTTGTCACCTTCTCACCAAGCTGCTTGGCGATCGTTTGGTAGCCCAGTCCAGCCTTGTGTCTCCCTTTAAGAGACTGCTTCTAATCTTAGCTTGTTACCTGTATGGAAGACACCTGTAGCCAGAAATCCTGCTGAATGATAGGGGATCAAATCCTTATTTCCCTCATGAACATGCAAATCAGTCATTTGCTAGACATGCATTTCTGCTGAATTTGTTGTTGCTATTCTGTCTCTCAGTGTTACAATACACCGAACATTCGATGTTTAGACCGATCATTTCTTTGTGAGTAGGAAAACATTCAAAATCAGCAGGGGATCAAACACTTATTTCCTTCACTGTAGCTTTCAGCATATTTAATTGCTATATCTGTGTGTCATGGGCAGGAGTGGACTGACCATTTGGAAATTCGGGCACTGCCCGAGGACCCGGGGTCAGTAGGGGGCCCCATGAGATGCCCCTGGTACCTTTTTCATAGGCTTTTTTGAGTTTGGGCAAGGACACAGGGGCCCCATGATCCCCTATTGCCTGGGGGCCCCATGAGTTGTCAGTCCACCCCCTGGTCATGGGCATACATGACAGGGACATTTTAAACTTTTACTTCTTTCGAGAACTGTCTCACTCTGCAGTCCTTGAGAATTAACCATGCTACAGCGCCTTAAGATAGGAACGTAATGTTCTGTCTGGTTCCACAAGCCTCGCTGTAATCTACGTTAGTAAATTGGGATTTAATGAGAAAGGGAACACAATTAAAAATCTCTGGAAGCTCACAAAGCTGAAACACTTTTCCAGAGCAGAACAAATTAAGAAACACTTTTCCATTGTCAGGCCGTAGCAATGAATAATTTACGTTTCGGGATTTTGTTGTAATCATGCAGAGGTGGTGTCCTCTTCAATAGGATTGATCCACCCAAGTAGAGACCCATCCTGGATTCAGCCTGTCTGATATCTCCCAGATCTGTTCAGGTCTCACATAGGCAGGGGCGGACTGACCATTTGGAAACTCGGGCACTGCCCGAGGGCCCGGGGTCAGTAGGGGGCCCCATGAGATGCCCCTGGTACCTTTTTCATAGGCTTTTTTGAGTTTGGGCAAGGACACAGGGGACCCAGGATCTCCTATTGCCCGGGGGCCTCATGAGTTGTCAGTCCGCCCCTGCACATAGGCCTACAGCTTATAATTACCCAGAGAAGATGAAGGAAGGGTACAGTTCGCCACCTTCTGTGATGTCATATCTAAAGAGATGGAGCCAGTAAAAGCCCCAATCAATGTTGAAGATGGTTTGCCCATTCATCCATGTGGCTCCTTTATTTCAAATGAGGCCAGGAGTACATCCCAGCTCTTGTAGGCACTAAAAATGCAATGAAAGGAATCTGATCCCAGCTGGTTTCCCGGCAAACAGATAAATACACAAATAGTGTGCTCTGCATTGTAATAGATTCATTGGAGGGCAAGTGAGATGCATGGACCCCTGATATCTCATTAAAGAGGGCATGTCAAAAAATGATCACATAGGGGACTGTTGAGTTAAATAAAAATAAATAAATAGTGAAAAAAAACACAAACACTTTTTAACCCAACCCCCCTTCCCCAATCACACATTTTTGCACATACGAATGTAAATGCATGCATCAGGGGCGTATACACCAGAAAACATTGATTGCCCTACACGCGGTACATATTGCTGCAGATGTCGGAGTGAAAGCAATATTTCTTGCATCAAAACTGATGGCTAACTCTAAATTGATGACTTGAAGTGACTTCTAGAAACTTCCCATCTGGCCATTTATAAAAAGGCTCCAGTGGGAGCTCAAGTGGGAGTACTGTTACCCTGGGTGGACATCATATGGCGTCCTCCAGGTGCACGTCTCCTCAAATCCTAGTGCCCACCCTGTGGCTCAATCTGTCGCTCGCTGTGTCCCCCGGACACAGCAATGACAGATCGTTGCACCGGGCTTGCCCCAGTACCATGTGATCACTGTGATCGGTCACTTGTACACAATCAATGGTTTTCATTCAGAGCCATTCATTCACTTCCCATCTGGCCATTTCTAAAAAAGGCTCCAGTGGGAGCTCAAGTGGGAGTACTGTTATCCTGGGTGGACGTCATATGGCGTCCTCCAGGCGCACGTCTCCTCAAATTCTAGCACGCACGCTGTGGCTCAATCTGTCACTCGCTGTGTCCACCGGACACAGCAATGACAGATCGTTGCACATTGCTTGCCCCAGTACCATGTGATCACTGTGATCGGTCACTTGTACACAATCAATGGTTTTCATTCAGAGCCATTCATTGTGTATTATTGTGACGATCTCTGTGATTGGTCACAATGATCACATGGTGCAGACAGGGTCAATCACAATGCATCTGTCCTATGTGATAGCTGTGGCCAATCACAGCTATCACAACAGTACACACTGGCAATAAAGACCATAAAAATTATTGCTTATAACAGTGATCGCCACTGTACTGTTATCCTGGGTGGACGTCATATGGCATCCTCCAGGCGCACGTCTCCTGCACATTCTAGCACCCATGCTGTGGCTCAATCTGTTGCTCGCTGTGTCCACTGGATACAGCAATGACAGATCGTTGCACATTGCTTGCCCCCAGTACCATGTGATCACTGTGATTTGTCACTTGTACACAATCAATGGTTTTCATTCAGAGCCATTCATTCACTTCCCATCTGGCCATTTCTAAAAAAAGGCTCCAGTGGGAGCTCAAGTGGGAGTACTTTTATCCTGGGTGGACGTCATATGACGTCTTCCAGGCGCACGTCTCCTCAAATTCTAGCACCCATGCTGTGGCTCAATCTGTCGCTCGCTGTGTCCCCCGGACACAGCAATGACAGAACGTTGCACCGGGCGTGCCCCAGTACCATGTGATCACTGTGATCGGTCACTTGTACACAATCAATGGTTTTCATTCAGAGCCATTCATTCACTTCCCATCTGGCCATTTCTAAGAAAAGGCTCCAGTGGGAGCTCAAGTGGGAGTACTGTTATCCCGGGTGGACGTCATATGACGTCCTCCAGGCGCACGTCTCCTGCAAATTCTAGCGCCCACGCTGTGGCTCAATCTGTCGCTCGCTGTGTCCACCGGACACAGCAATGACAGATCGTTGCACATTGCTTGGCCCAGTACCATGTGATCACTGGTTTTCATTCAGAGCCATTCATTGTGTATTATTGTGATGATCTCTCTGATTGGTCGCAATGATCACATGGTACAGACAGGGTCAATCACAATGCATCTGTCCCATGTGATAGCTGTGGCCAATCACAGCTATCACAATAGTACACACTGGCAATAAAGACCATTCATAAACATTATTGCTTATAACAGTGATCGCCACTGTTATAAGCAATCATAGTGTAAAAAAGAACATCCTGATTACCTCTCCAGAGTAGTACAGTATGGTAACACTGATCTGGTAATAGTATGTCAAATAAAATTTAAAAAAAGGAAAAAACAAAAGAAAAATTGTTGAAAGCTTGAAAAAAAAATGTTTTTTTTACACACTGGCAATCAGAATCCCTGATCACCACCACCATTCCAGTCATATAATGATGTTGTACTGCTCTGGTGAAAAAAAATGTGAAAAAATGGATTTAATCTTTTTCTTTTAAAAAAAAATTGTGACAAAAGAATTACAACTTCAAAAACTCATCATGCCTCTTACTAAATAACTTGGACTGTCGACTTTCCAAAAAGGGGTCATTTTGGGTGTATTTGTACTGACATTTCAGGGCCTCAAGAAAGGAAATTGGCCATCAGTACATCAGGATTGATCATTTTTTAAAAAATATCTATAAATACCATAATTTGTAAATTCTATGACTTTCAAACAGACTAAATTATATCCACTGATTTGACTTATTTTTTACTAAGGAAAAGTAGCAAAATACATTTTGGGCTAAATTTATGAGGATTTTTTTATTTTTATAACAAAAAAAAAAAAAAAAAATTTTTTTTTCAAAATTTTCAGTATTTTTTCACGGTTGGGTTCACATATATGCGGTGTGGTACATCGCATGTGATTCGCACAGAAAATGCACTGCATTCCTGTGCAAACCACATGCGATCTGTGTGCGGTGCGATTGGAGCCATACATTCTGTATGGCTCTAATCACACCGCACCCGCACCAAAAAGGTGCAGGACCCTTTTTTGGATTCGCACTAGAATCGGATCGCATGGGAGTATTCACACCTATGCGATCCGATTCTGCACATCGCACCGCGTTTTGCGGACCGCTTTTGGGGTGTTGTTAACTTAACATACACACCCGCAGCGGTTCGCATGAACGGGGTGCGATTCTGATGCGGCACAGAAAATGCTGCAAATTCCGCATCGCATCAGTGTGAACCTGGGCTGATATAGCAAAAAAAAAAAAAAAAAAAACAGTAGTGATTAAATACCACCAAAACAAAGCTCTATTGGTTTTAAAAAAAAAGAAAAGAAAAAAATGACTTCGTGTACAGTGTTGCATGAATGACACCCCGGTCACACCGATCCAAACGTTGAAATCGTGCGACTTCCAGTGAAGTCGCACGATTTCAAAATTGGACGACATGCCGATTTGAGGTGCGATTTGAAAGACATCTAACACAGTTGTCTATGCAAAATGCACCAAAAGAGGTGCATACACTACTTTAGAAATTGGTACGCCGAGTGAGAACTGCACCGATATGACCGCTGTAATTATGGACAATACGGTGCAACTTGTCATGCAATCTTCAAGTTGTATGGCATGCAAATCGCATGTCACGTTGCACCCAGTGTGACCGAGGTCTAATTGCCATTTGAAGCGTGAGAGCGCTAACCTCTGAAAATTGGCCTGGGCAGGAAGGGGGTGAACCTGTCCGCTACTGAGGTGGTTAAAGAGCCAACCTATGGAAAACATAGGGTACCGAAGTTTGTCTCCATTTCTCGGGCAAACGTGTTTTAACCCCCCTGGCGGTATTCCCGAGTGTAGCTCGGGGTAAAGTTTCAGCACCACAAGCAGTAACCCTGAGCTACACTCGGGAATACACTGCAGCGTTGCTCCGAGATCTCTTCTTCACTTACCTTGTCCTGCGCTCCCCGCGATGTCCCCCCTGCAGTGTCCCCGGCAATGTCCTCCGGACGATGCCGGCCTCTGTCTTCCGGGTTCCGTTCCCTGTGACGTCGGGACATACGGGGGACGGAACTGGCGGGAAATTTGAAAATGACAAAAAGTGGCATTCACTAAATACACTAAAATCACTTAGTATAACATTGCTGTATCAAACCATTTCACATACATTTTGTCCCGAGTGCTTTGTCCGGCGCCCCTGCCTGCATTTTTACTGTTCTTTCTGCCTGGAAACTGAGAAACGTCCATGGCGTCCAAAAAGCGTCTCTTTAGGTCAAAAGCGGTTTTAGATCGGCTAGAGAACAGCGATAGTAAATCAGAACCACTTGCAGAATTGAGTGATAATGATTCGTGGGGGAAATTCCTCATCAGACACTGAAAAACGATTCTGCGACTTTGCTCAGCGATGTGCGAACTTGGCGCTATATTTCACATTTCAGTGTTTTTGGTTTGATTATATTATTGAATTAAATGTATTATATTATTATTTTTTATGATTATTTATTAAATTATAATTTATGATTTCGTGTTTCAGATTTTATCATCCCCGGGATGTTTACTAGACTCTTGTTCGGACAGATTTCAGTGAGTTATTCCTAAAAATTACAGGCCGACAATAAAAAAACTACATATTTCCATGCAAAATAATGTACCGCTTTGAGCACAGAAATACTGACATAATCAGACCGCTAGGGAGGTTAATAAAATGCTACACTATATACTACTTTTGGCTCTTGTGGTGAGCTATTCCTCATAGGAGAGGGTCTTTTATATTTTATATTTTACAAAAAAATTGCATTTTGTGGGAGAAGGTCAAACCTTAAGGGTTGCCGGTTAACAGGAACTATCTGGTAACCACTCAGCAATCTCTGCAGGCGATATTCCAGTCTATATGGGCCATTTGGCACCAACATCAGTGCTGAGCGGGTGAGCTAATGTACATCCGGCGCTCACCCTAAGCACAGGGCCATGCGTTTTACTGCATTCATTGAATTCATTTTTTACTGAAATTATAGATTTGATAAACGTTGCTGTAATACTGTGTGACATAAAACATTCCAGCTGCCATCATTTTCTTATTATGGAATGTGTTGGGGGTTTAAGTGTGTTTTCTTGTAAAACGTGCACATTTTAGCATGTGTGCAACCAAAAAAAAATCTTTTTGACAGCAAAATGGCTACAGATGACTATCGCATGGTGTGATATCAAAAGAGCAATGAGTCCGCATGCTAATGAGCCTCTTAGGTATACTGATAAGATGATGAGGAAAAGAAATGTAATCTCCAAACACAGAAAGGTTTCTTCACAGTAAGAGCTGTGAAAATGTAGAATAGACTCCCTCAAGAGTTGGTTGTGGCCAGCTCAGTGGATTGCTTTAAAAAAGTCCTGGATTCTTTCTTGGATACACAGAATATAACTGCATATAACATTTATAGGTAAAGTTGATCCAGGGAATATCTGATTGCCTCTCAGGGGATCAGAAGGAATTTTTGTTTCCCCTGCAGAAGCAAATTGGATCATGCTTTGCTGGGTTTTTTTGCCTTCCTCTGGATCAACTGTGGGTGTAGGATTATAACTTGTTTTTTTTCTATGGTTGAACTGGATAGACTTTTGTCGTTTTTCAGCCAGACTAACTATGTAACCTTGAATGTGACATCAGACATACCTAGGGGTCAAGGATGTAGAGTTCATGCAGACCACAGAGTAAACCGTCACCTAGCCTCAGAAAACCCTTGGTTCATTATACCCTTTGTACTGCCCAACTTTCATGTATTTTTATGTCTTGTGTGGAACTGGATCTAGTTATTATTGTTTTGTAGTATACTGACATCTAGTGGCGGTTTTTGGTCACTACAACCTGTTTTCTATTCAATTTTGGTATTTTCCTCTGTCCTCTCCTCCTTTTTAGTGCTTGTTAGTTCAGTCCTAGCTAATGACCCTCCCCATTTCTTCCTTGTTCCCTCAGTCAGTGTTAGTACTTCACATGGCTTAAAAGTTTTGTTTCCTTACACTTCAAAAGACTTGAAAAACATTCTCTGTGCTACAATTAACTGAAATAAAATTGTGTTGGATTCAACTGAAGAGTTAAGCTGCCTGTGGATGGTGCCAAATCAGCAGGTGACCATACTGTCCATGGGGTTATTATTGTTTTGTAGTATACTGACATCTAGTGGCGGTTTTCAGTCAATACAACCTTTTTCTATGCGATTTCGGTATTTTCCTCTGTCCTCTCCTCCTTTTTAGTGCTTGTTAGTTCAGTCCTAGCTAGACCCTCCCCATTTCTTCCTTGTTCCCTCAGTCAGTGTTAGGACTTCACATGGCTTTAAAGTTTTCTTTCCTTACACTTCAAAAGACTTGAAAAGCATTCTCTGTGCAACATTTAACTGAAATAAAATTGTGTTGGATTCAATTGAAGAGTTAAGCTGCCTGTGGATGGTGCCAAATCAGCAGGTGACCATACTGTGCATCAGGTTATTAATGTTTTGTAGTATATACTGACATCTAGTGGTGGTTTTTGGGCAACTACAACCTGTTTCTATGCGATTTTGGTATTTTCCTCTGTCCTCTACTCCTTTTTAGTGCTCATTAGTTAAGTCCTAGCTAGACCCTTCCCAATTTCTTCCTTGTTCCCTCAGTCAGTGTTAGTACTTCACATGGCTTAAAAGTTTTATTTCCTTACACTTCAAAAGACTTGAAAAACATTCTCTGTGCTACAATTAACTGAAATAAATTTGTGTTGGATTCAACTAAAGAGGTAACCTGCCTGTGGATGGTGCCAAATCAGCTGGTGACCATACTGTCCATCAGGTTATTATTGTTTTGTAGTATACTGGCATCTAGTGGCAGTTTTGGGCAACTACAACCTGTTTCTATGCGATTTTGGTATTTTCCTCTGTCCTCTACTCCTTTTTAGTGCTCATTAGTTAAGTCCTAGCTAGGCCCTCCCCATTTCTTCCTTGTTCCCTCAATCAATGTTAGTACTTCACATGGCTTAAAAGTATTGTTTTCTTACACTTCCAAATACTGGAAAAGCATTCTCTGTGCTACAATTTACGGAAATAAAATTGTGTTGAATTCAGCTGAAGAGTTAAGCTGCCTGTGGATGGTGCCAAATCAGCAGGTGACCATACTGTCCAGGCAGACTGTGTCTACGAAGGATTGTGAATGTATAAAGAAGCATTTAAAACAGAACATCTTTTGTAAGCTGCATTCAACTGCTGATGAGAAGTAGATGATCACAATTCAAATCAATGTGTCTGTTCTATCAAGCTGCCAGTGGAGTGAATGTGCCCTTTAGTTTCCAGATATATTCACAATAAACCTGACAAATGATCATAATTTCATCCACACAAATAGACAACATTGGGATTTATTTTATTTCCCTGTAATCTACCCAGTAACAGGTTAATCAAATTCCATTTTCCAGAGAAATGATTAATCATTGCATTTTTAAAGATGAATAGTTAATTAAATTATGTTTTACAATTAAATTATGATAATTGATTTAGATTGATTCTACGGCATTTCATGCATTTCAAGTAATTATGATACAATTTTATACACTTGAACATTGTCAGTAGATCAGGAAAGTGACATACGAGGTGTATTGTTGTATGTCCTTCATCTTTTTACTTACTGTATTAGCTCAGTATAAAGTTACATTATGAAATATTAAATATAATCACATTGCTTTGAGGAAAGCCAAATACCTCCTCAAATAACAATAAAACTCTGCAAAAAACAATTTTAAAAACTAGAGAAAAAGTGAAAATTGGGAAAAGTCCTCCAGTTCCCATATACTCCAACACTAAAAGTTACTTAGTTAGTCTGGCTGAAAAAATACAAAAATCCATCTAAATTCCACCAAAAAAAAAGAAGTTATAATCCTACACCCACAGTTGATCCAGAGGAAGGCAAAAACCCAGCAAAGTATGAACCAATTTGCTCCTGCAGGGGAAAAATTTCTTCCTGATCCCCCGAGAGGCAATCGGATATTCCCTGGATCAACTTTACCTATAAATGTTATATCCAGTTATATTCTGTGTATCTAAGAAAAAGAATCCAGGACTTTCCTACAGCAATCCACTGAGCTGGCCACAACCAACTCTTGAGGGAGTCTATTCCACATTCTCACAGCTCTCACTGTGAAGAAACCTTTCCGTGTTTGGAGATTCAATTTCTTTTCCTCCAGACGTAAAGAGCGCCCCCTTGTCCTCTGTGATGACCTCAGGGTGAATAACTCTACACCAAGTTCACTATATGAACCCCTGATGTATTTATACATGAGAGATCATACCCCCCCTTATGTATTATACATGGAGATCATATCCCCCTTATGTATTATACATGGAGATCATATCCCCCCCCTTATGTATTTATACATGGAGATCATATCCCCCCTTATGTATTATACATGGAGATCATATCCCCCCCTTATGTATTATACATGAGATCATATCCCCCCCTATGTATTATACATGGAGATCATATCCCCCTTATGTATTATACATGGAGATCATTTCCCCCCTTATGTATTATACATGAAGATCATATCCCCCCTTATGTATTATACATGGAGATCATATCCCCCCTTATGTATTATACATGGAGATCATATCCCCCCTTATGTATTATACATGGAGATCATATCCCCCCCTATGTATTATACATGGAGATCATATCCCCCTTATGTATTATACATAGAGATCATTTCCCCCCTTATGTATTATACATGGAGATCATATCCCCCCTTATGTATTATACATGGAGATCATATCCCCCCTTATGTATTATACATGGAGATCATATCCCCCCTTATGTATTATACATAGAGATCATTTCCCCCCTTATGTAT
>CATNWA010002590.1:0-23247 GCA_951230385.1 Staurois parvus | reverse complement strand
GGGGGGAGGGGGGCCCGGCCCAGGGGGGGGAGAGGGGGGGGGGGGGCCACCCAAGGAAGAGGGGGGTAGGGGAGGGAGGGGGAGGGAAAAGGAGGAGGGGTGGGGGGGGAAGAGGAGGGGGGGGAGGGGTTGCCCCCGGCACACAGGAGACCGCATCTAAATTTTTTAAAGACCCGCGGTTTGCGGGACCCGGGGCCCTTTTGGGGGAGCCTACCCCATCCCCCCCCCCGGGCCGGTTTTAAAAAGGTCCGCCGGGCCGTATACGGCCCGGGCCGTAGGTTTGCCCATTGCTGGTAAAAGATACTGAAATTTTCCCAGTTTTTACTTTCTAACTGCCCATCACATTTCTTGGGGTGCTAAATCCCAAGGATATTTAAAAACCCCACCCAAATGTTTTCTTTTTTTTGGAAAAAGAGTCAACCCAAAACTAACTGTTTGATTTTGGATATTGAGCCCGGGAAGATTTTTTTTTCCACAATTTTCTGGAAAATTAAATTTTTTTTTTTTTTTTTTTTTTAAACAAAAAAGTTGTTTTTTAAAATGTATATTTTTTCGCACAAGCCATGGGTTTATATGGGGAATTAACCCCAAATTACTTTGTGCAAACTTTTTACCGGGAGTATGGGGATACCACATGTGAAAACTTTTTGGGGAGCCTAACCACTTACAGGAGCCTGAAATCAATAAACCACTTTGAAAGTAAAGGGTTTTGTATCTTCCCTCATTACACTTCCTCACTCCCTATCACATTTTTCCGGAGGCCCCTTTGAAATGCCGGGGATAGCACCAAACCCCCCAAATGCCCCCTTTTTTGGAAATGTAGACCCCCAAAGGAAATTTTTAAAAAGGGGCAGGGTTTGAGTATTTTTTCAGAGCTCTTTTTTTTCTCAACAAAGGTTTTTTAAAAATTTAAAAACAAGGGAACAGAAAAATGGGGGTTTGTTTTTACGCTTCATTTTGCAAAAATTTGTGGAAATAAAAACAAATCTGCAAAACACTCCCCGGGCCCTTTTTTAAAATTTCCCTTTGGGGGCCCAATTTTCCCAAACGCGGCCCTTTTGGGGTGGGGGGGGGGGGGGTTTGGTGCTGTCCTGGCTTTTCCCGGGGCCCTTTCCAAAAACGGTTTTAGGTAGTCAGGAAGTGTAATGAGGAAATACTTTAAAGCCTTTTAAAAAACCCTGAAATTTTCCCTTCAAATTTTGGTTTTTTGGGGTTCCCTGTTACTTGGTTTGGAACTGCCCAAAGGTTCTCTCACATGTGGAAAACCCCCCATATCGGGAAAGGGAGAAGGACAAAGTATTTTGGGGGAGAAATTTTTCCCCACATAAACCCAGGGTTTTTGTTTGAGCAAAAAAATTTTTTAAGGGTGAAAATTTTTTTTTGTCATTTTCCACAAACTTATGGAAAAAAAAAAAAAAAAAACCCTTCTTATTGATTCAACATGCCTTTTCAGCAAATAGTTTGGGGGGGTCTACTTTTCCAAAAAAAAGGGGTTTTCCGTTTTGGGGTTTTTCAAAAAAAAAAAAAAAAAAAAATCAGAAATTTTTTGCTGGGAAAATTTAATTTTAAAAACCCCCAACCCGCACACATTTTTTTTTTTTTTTTTTTTAAAAAGCAGCCCCCTAGCGAATAAAATGCGGGCTGCTAAAAATTTTTTTTATTTTCACATAGTACTCACGCAGGGGATTTTTCAAAAGAAAAAATTTTAAAACAAAAACAAAAAAAATAAAAAAAAAAAAAAAAAACCCACACTACACCTTTTTATTTTCAATGCTAAAAAGCATTTTTATATTCCCAAATTTTTTGGGAAACATTAAAAAAGATTTTTTTTTTAAAGGTTTTTTTTACAACCCCCTTTTCCGGTTTTTTTTTTTTTATTACTTTTAAAATTGTATCAAAGGGATCAAATACCCCTATAACTTCAAGGGGCATTGTTTATATTCTTTTTTTTGAAGAAATTTTTGGGGTTCTTTCTGGACTTGGTTATCCCCTTTTCCCCCTTAATTATGTAATCAAAAACCAAAAATTTGGGGGGTGTGATCAGTTTCCCTTTCCCAAATTTTACAAAAGCGCTTTTTTAATTTCCCCTTGTAAAACTAAAATTTGATAAAAATGCTTGTAGCCCCCCAAAATTTTTAGACTATAGAGATGATTGGCCCCAACCCCGGTCTCAAATCAGTTTAATGGTCAGCTGAAAAAGAAACCCGGTTTGCATTCGCAGGTTCAAAGGGCATAAGTTTTTCCCGTGAAAAAAAGGGGGGGTTTTCCAAAAAAAAAAAAAAAAAAAAAAAAAAATTAAAGGGGAGTGGGAAAAAAATTCTGTTTCCCCTGAATTTCGGGTTGGCATAAAAGGGGGAGGAAAAATACAGGGGGTTTATAGAATTTGTGGGGGGCCCAAAGGGGGTTTTTGCAAGCACTTTCCAGAATGGATACTAGGAACTCTATGGGCCTGATGTGCGAATTCTGGTGGTTGCGGGACATAACTTGTGCTTCGCCAACACACAGTTTGAACTACACTTATGGGACTCGCCACGTCACCAAGTGATTACTGCAGTGCTGGTATAGGAAAGGGACCAGGTTTGTACTAGGCCAACTGGTGCTGCCTAGTTCAACAAACTGGGTTAGTAGGCTGGCACTAGTACTGGTACTCTGCTCTGCTATGATAGTCATCAAAAATTTACCGGCAAGTGCTAAGATCAGACTGATTCTGCGACACTGTGGTTTTGTGTCAATTTTCAGTGGAACAGTTGACATGACAATGCACTTTGTGGGGGAGTAACGGGGGAGGGGTAAGGGTAGGGGCAGATCCCGCTAACGCTGCATTTTTGGGGACACTCTTACTAATGTGAATGCTGGTTTATAGTGCTGATGCTGATCAAAGATATTGATCGGTTCAGAATATACTAGCAATGGAGGTTTATTGCGTATGAGCGTTCTGTTCCTGGGCAACCAAGGGGTTAAATGTTACTGGTGTATGACGGACAATCTGACACTATCTGGGAGGACGGTGAAAACCACACACAGAGCGCAAAGCGCGCACACACACACAGTGGGGATCGAAAGTTTGGGCACCCCAGCTAAAAATTTGTATTAATGTGCATAAGAAGCCAAGGAAAGATGGAAAAAATCTCCAAAAGGCATCAAAATTACAGATTAGACATTCTTATAATATGTCAACAAAAAGGTTAGATTTTATTTCCATCATTTACACTTTCAAAATAACAAAACAAAAAATTGGCATCTGCAAAAGTTTGGGCACCCTGCAGAGTTATATCTTGTTACTGCCCCCTTTGGGCAAGTATCACAGCTTGTAAACGCTTTTTTGTAGCCAGCCAAGAGTCTCAATTCTTTGTTTGAGGTATCTTTGCCCATTCTTCCTTACAAAAGTCTTCCAGTTCTTTGAGATTTCTGGGCTGTCTGTCACGTGCTGCTCTTTTAAGGTTTCTATCCATAGATTTTCAATTATTTTGAGGTCAGGAGATTGTGAAAAGCCATGGAAAACCTTCAGTTTACACCTCTTGATGTAATCCCCGTGGATTTTTCTTTTGAGGTGTGTTTAGGTCTCATTATCCATTTGTAGAAGCCATCCTCTCTTAACTTCAGCTTTTTCACAGATGGCATCAAGTTACCATCCAAAATTTGCTGAAATTTTATTGAATCCATTTTTCCTTCTACTCGTGAGATGTTCCCTGTGCCACTGGTGGCTGAAACACAACCCCAAAGCATGATTGATCCAACCCCAATTGCTTAACAGTTGGACAGAGGTTCTTTTCATTACATTCTGTGCCCCTTCTTCTCCAAATGTACCTTTGCTCATTCCGGCCAAAAGTTCAATTTTAACCTATCGGTCCACAGAAATTGTTTTCCAAAATGCACCAGGGCTTGTCTATATGTTCATTTGCAAAGTTCAAACAATGATTTTTGTGGTGAGGACGTAGAAGAGGTTTTCTTCTGATGACACTTCCATGAAGACCATATTTGTACAAGTATCTCTTTATAGTGGAATAGTGTACCACAACTCCAGTGTCTGCCAGATCTTTCTGGAGGGATCGTGCAGTCAAACGTGGGTTTTGAATTGTTTTTCTCACAATCCTGCGAGCTGTTCTGTCTGATATTTTTCTTGGTCTTCCAGATGTTGCTTTAATTAACCGTTTCTACTGTTCCTGATGACTGCCACTTCTTAATTACATTCCGAACAGAGGATATTGAATCTGAAAACGCTTTGCTATCTTCTTATAGCCTTCTCAGCTTTGTGAGCGTCAACTATTTTCAGTTTCAGTTTTCTAGACAAAACTCTGCTTAGAACAGGTGCACCGTGGGTGCAAAACTTTTTGACTTGAGGGCCGCAATGGGTTCATATATTGGACCCGGGGGCGGACCAAGAGTAGATGAATGATGTGTATGTGTCATCCATAGTAAGTATAGTAATTACTCCCCCCTATGTAAGCATAGTAATGAATCCTCCATATAGCAATTCATCCCCCCTATAGGTAATTCATCCCCCATATAGTAATTCTCCCCCATATAGTAATTCATCCCCCCCATATAAGTCCCCAAGTCCCCCGTGTCAATTCACTTACCTTTGCTCCTCGCGTTCTCTAGCCGTGTTCCCGCGCCGTTCAGGTTTGTAGCATGAAAATCTGTCTCCTATGAGGATCTGTCCCCCATCGAGAGTATCTGCGCATGTGCCAGTTTCAGGCCATTTAGCAGCCGATCGGCGATCTCGGCACATGCGCAGATACGTCGAGGGGGGACAGATTCCTCATAGGAATAGGAGACAGAGCTTACCATGCTACACGGCGGACTGTGAGAGGAGCCTAGCGGGAGCCTAGCTCCGCGGGCCGGATTAAAAAAGGTCCGCGGGCCGTTTTAGTTTGCCCATTGCTGGCGTTTAGAAGAACCCATTGGTGCCGATTGTTTGGGCAAGGTCAGATGAGTTCTGGGCATTTTAAAAACCTTTGAGATTGACATCACTGGTCTTCCCAGACGATGATCGAGAACAATCCATGACACTGGCAGGTCTCAGCTTGGCAAAGGGGCAGTAGTGCTATGCTATAAATTCTGCAGGGTGCCCAAACTTTTGCAGACGCCATTTTTTTGTTTTCTGTTATTTAGAAAGTGTAACTGATGGAAATAAAATCTAACTTTTTGTTGACATATTATAAGAATGTCTACTCTGTAATTTGATGCCTTTTTGGAGATTTTTCCCATCTTTCCTTGGCTTCTTTATGCACATTAATACAAATTTTTAGCTGGGGTGCCCAAACTTTCGATCCCACTGTGTGGTGTATATATATATACACACACACAGACAACATACATATATATACACACACACACACCACACACACCACACACACATTACACGATTTTACACACCTGTTCCACCCGGTGTAACAGTATTTCTGCTATAGGCGCGGTCAGGGAAGCTGTTACAGAAGGTTTGTGTTACGGCGCTGGTGCGTTACTTTAAACTGAACATTTGCAATTGTCTAGTATGGATTTTTGAGGGGAAACTCCCATGCCAAAACTTAAACAAAAAAAAAAAAAAAAAAAAAAAAAAAAAAGACAGGACACGGTCTTTGGCAAGTCCTTTATTAAAAGAAAAATCTAAAAATAAAAGAATGTTCCCCCGCAGTAGATCCGTCACTCACGATGCTTGTGGTCACTGCCCCGAAAAAAGAATTAAAAAAAAAAAAAAAAAAAAGGGGCTCGCTCTAGACATCACTGATGTCACATGGGGTGGGATCACAAGCGTGATGTCCCCAGGTGGGCCACACCCCTTACATATTTAAGAAACTGTCAAACCACTGGAACAATTATCAAAGAACCGCAGCGCCGTCGTAATGCAAAAAAATGGCCTTGGTCCTGAAGAGAGGGGGGGGGGGGGGGGGGGGGGGGGGGAATCCTCTAGAGGGCAAAGAGGTTAAAACACATGTGCGCAAAAAAAAAAAAAAAAAAAACCCAAAACCAGCGCAGGCAGCAAAAAGGGTTTTAAAGGGACACATTGAAGGGGTTAAAGTGATCCCACCATTAAGGCCTTAGTTGAGGGCACTTCCTGTTTTATCCGGAGTTCACACTGATGAGCTGCAGAATTACGCAGCGGTTCCCACCCCATGATTGAACCCCGTTCACGTGAACCACTGCAGGTGTTCCGTGGGCATAATGACCCATAAAATCAGTTCACAAAACACTGTGCGACGGTCAAAATCAGATCACATAGGTGCAATTCTGGTTTGGACAAAAAAAAAAAAAAAAAAAAAAAATGAATAAAAATGTTGCACTATTTTGGCACAGATGTGGTTGTGATGTGAGCCGTACAGGATGAATAGCTCAAATTGCACTGCACAAAAACCGCATGTGATTTGCGCAGGAATCCAGAGCGGTTTCTATGCAAATCACATGCGATATACCACACCGCATCACTGTGAACCCGGGGCTTAAGGTGACAACGCTGTCTTGGGCTCCCAACTGCACTTCTGGTGTCACTGGGGCTCAGACAGCTGAATCAACACTCATTACACAGGCAGGATCCTGTGTTGTCACCATCAGTAGGAAGTGCTGCATTCCTGGTGTGATCTAAGGGCCGGAAGAGGCTGCAGGGGGATCAGCAGCACTGAGACATAATAAAGGAGGATGAGAGGGGGAATACTTAGGGAAGACAGAGCAAACCGTCTCTCAAGGTTTACCAATACTAGAAAACACCGGTGAGGGCGCTGTATCCCTCCGCCCTGCCTCTGCACACTAATACGGTACAGGGCCACAGATGGCGGACAAATACAGCACCATTTACGGTCCACTACACTGACATTTACCTCCCCCCAAACACCGGATATATCCCACAACAGACGCCGGGTGTCCCCCTCCTCAACTACTCACCTCCCACCCCGTACACCGGGACTACGGCCGCCGACCAACCAATCACCGCCCTCCACTTATATGCCCGCCTATTTACCTCAGGAGCGATTGACGCGGGAAAGTGGTAGACTTTGATTGGTGGATGGAGGCGAAGGGGAGGCTACGATTGGCGGCTGGAAGAGAAGGAAAGGCTTTGATTGGTGGATGGAGGAGAAGGAAAGCCTACGATTGGGTGCAAACCTGTAGTCGTGCTCTCAATGTGCTGTGCTATAGAAAACAATGATAATGGTGGTGGAAGTTCCTGTGAATCAAAGTGTGGTCAGAAAATACAATCCCCTTAGATCACAGAGCACAGCAACATGTCAGCCGCATACAATACATATGGGAATGTTCAGCGCTGTAGGTTATAATCTGCCTGTAGTTCGGCTCTGGAAGGTTTTACCCCGTCCATGACCGGGCCATTTTTTTTTGCAATTCGGTACTGCGCTACTTTTACTGGGAATTGCGTGGTCATGCAACACTACCACAATTTTTTTTTACACAAATAAAGCTTTCTTTTGGTGGTATTTCATCACCACTGGGGCACTATTCCTCCCACTGACACCAATGATGGGGAATTATTCCTCCCACTGATACCAATGATGGGGCACTATTCCTCCCTCTGCAAGCAATGATGGGGAATTATTTCACCCACTGACACCAACGATGGGGCACTATTCCTCCCACTGACACCAATGATGGGGCACTATTCCTCCCACTGACACCAATGATGGGGCACTATTCCTCCCACTAATACCAATGATGGGGCACTATTCCTCCCACTGATACCAATGATGGGGCAGTATTCCTCCCACTGACACCAATGATGGGGCACTATTCCTCCCACTGACACCAATGATGGGGCACTATTCCTCCCACTGATACCAATGATGGGGCACTATTCCTACCGCTAATACCAATGATGGGGCACTATTCCTCCCACTAATACCATGATGGGGCACTATTCCCTCCCACTATTCCTGATGGGGCCTATTCCTACTAATACCAATGATGGGGCACTATTCCTCCCACTGATACCAATGATGGGGCACTATTCCTACCCACTAATACCAATGATGGGCACTATTCCTACCACTGATACCAATGATGGGGAACTATTCCCACCCAATGATTCCTCCCAACTGACACCAATGATGGGGAATTATTCCTCCCACTGATACCAATGATGGGGAACTATTCCTCCCTCTGACAGCAATGATGGGGAATTATTTCACCCACTGACACCAACGATGGGGCACTATTCCTCCCACTGACACCAATGATGGGGCACTATTCCCTCCCACTGATACCAATGATGGGGCACTATTCCTCCCACTGATACCAATGATGGGGAACTATTCCTCCCTCTGACAGCAATGATGGGGAATTATTTCACCCACTGACACCAACGATGGGGCACTATTCCTCCCACTGACACCAATGATGGGGCACTATTCCTCCCACTGACACCAGTGATGGGGCACTATTCCTCCCACTGATACCAACGATGGGACACTATTCCTCCCACTAATACCAATGATGGGGCACTATTCCTACCGCTGATACCAATGATGGGGCACTATTCCTCCCACTGATACCAATGATGGGGCACTATTCCTACCGCTGATACCAATGATGGGGCACTATTCCTCCTACTGATCCCAATGATGGGGCACTATTCTTTCCACTGACACCAACGATGGGGCACTATTCCTCCCACTGACACCAATGATGGGGCACTATTCCTCCCACTGATACCAATGATGAGGCACTATTCCTCCCACTGATACCAACGATGGGACACTATTCCTCCCACTAACACCAATAATGGGGCACTATTCTTCCCACTGATACCAATAATGGGGCACTATTCTTCCCACTGACACCAATAATGGGGCACTATTCTTCCAACTGACACCAAAAATGGGATGCTATTTCTATCACCGACAGCAATGATGGGGCACTATTCCTCCCACTGATACCAATAATGGGGCACTATTCTTCCAACTGACACCAAAAATGGGATGCTATTTCTATCACCGACACCAATGATGGGGCACTATTCCTCCCACTGATACCAATAATGGGGCACTATTCTTCCAACTGACACCAACAATGGGATGCTATTTCTACCACTGACACCAATGATGGGGCACTATTCTGCCCACTGATACCAATGATAGAGCACTATTCCTCGCACTGACACCAATAATGGGGCACTATTCCTCCCACTGACACCAATGATGGGGCACTATTCCTCCCACTGATACCAATGATAGAGCACTATTCCTCGCACTGACACCAATGATGGGGCACTATTCCTCCCACTGATACCAATGAAGGGGCACTATTCCTCCCACTGACACCAATGATGGGGCACTATTCCTCCCACTGATACCAATGATGGGGCACTATTCCTCCCCGCACACCAATATGGGGCACTATTCCTCCCGCTGATACCAATGATACGGCACCTTCCACTGATGATGGGGCACTATTCCTCCCGCTGATACCAATGATACGGCATTATTCCTCCCACTGACACCAATGATGGGGCACTATTCCTCCCACAGGTACCAATAATGGGGCACTATTCCTTCCACTAACACCAATGATAGGGCACTATTCTTCCCATTGATACCTACAATGGGGCACTATTCCTCCCGGTGACACCAATGATGGGGCACTATTCCTCCCGCTGACACCAATGATGGGGAACTATTCCTCCCTCTGACACCAATGATGGGGCACTATCCTCCCTCTGACACCAATGATGGGGAATTATTTCACCCACTGACTCCAACGATGGGGCACTTTTCCTCCCACTGACACCAACGATGGGGCACTATTCCTCCCACTGATACCAATGATGGACACTATTTCTCCCACTGACACCAATGATGGGGCACTATTCCTCCCACTGACACCAATGATGGGGCACTATTCCTCCCACTGACACCAATGATGGAGCACTATTCCTACCACTGACACCAATGATGGGGCATTATTCCTCCCACTGACACCAATGATGGGGCACTAGTTCTCCCTCTAATACCAATGATGGGGCACTATTCCTCCTGCTGACACCAATGATGGGGCACTATTCCTCCCACTGATAGCAATGATGGAGCACTATTCCTCCCACTGACACCAATGATGGGGCACTATCTCTCCCACTGACACCAATGATGGGGCACTATTCCTCCCACTGACACCAATGATGGGGCACTATTCCTCCCACTGATAGCAATGATGGGGCACTATTCCTCCCACTGATAGCAATGATGGGGCACTATTCCTCCCACTGACACCAATGATGAGGCACTGTTTACTCCAACTAACACCAGGACATTTTGTTCTCCCACTGACCACAGTCCGGCAAGTTTGAAGGAAAATAACATTTGGAGCTATTAGCATTTTTTAAACTTCAGCGTCTAAGTTGCAATCTCTAGTTAAAGGGACGTTTGCTCTTTTAAGGCCATTACTATTCAAATTGGGGTAGTTATATCTACTTATAGCGGAGAATATATATTTATATAATTCACTGCATTTCCCACTGTAGCATCAGTGGTCCAGAGGGAACTGATAAGACTCATGTGAATGTACAATATATACCGTATTTGCCGGCGTATAAGACGACTGGGCGTATAAGACGACCCCCTACTTTTCCTGCTAAAATTTAGTGTTTGAGCTATACTCGCCGTATAAGACTACCCCTCTTCCAATGCACATGGCAGGAATAGTGCCCCACATTGGTATCAGTGGCAGGAATAGTGCCCCATCATTGGTATCAGTGGCAGGAATAGTGCCCCATCATTGGTATCAGTGGGAGGAATAGTGCCCCATCATTGGTATCAGTGGCAGGAATAGTGCCCCATCACTGGTATCAGTGGCAGGAATAGTGCCCCATCATTGGCATTAGTGGCAGGAATAGTGCCCCATCATTAGTATCAGTGGGAGGAATAGTTCCCCATCATTGGTGTCATCATTAGTATCAGTGGGGGGAATAGTGCCCCATCATTGGTATCAGTGGGGGGAATAGTGCCCCATCATTGGTGTCAGTGGGAGGAATGGTGTCCCAACATTGGTGTCAGTGGGAGGAATGGTGTCCCATCATTGGTGTCAGTGGGGGGGGGAATAGTGCCCCATCGTTGATGTCAGTGGGGGGGAGGAATAGTGCCCCATCGTTGGTGTCAGTGGGGGGGAGGAATAGTGCCCCATCGTTGGTGTCAGTGGGAGGAATAGTGCCCCATCGTTGGTGTCAGTGGGAGGAATAGTGCCCCATCATTGGTATCGTGGGAGGAATAGTGCTCCATCATTGGTATCAGTGGGAGGAATAGTGCCCCATCATTGGTATCAGTGGGAGGAATAGTGCCCCATCATTGGTATCAGTGAGAGGAATAGTGCCCCATCATTGGTATCAGTGGGAGGAATAGTGCTCCATCATTGGTATCAGTGACACCAATGATGGAGCACTATTCCTCCCACTGACACTTGCTGACCCTGTTCTCGTATGGTGCTGCTGCAGCCAGCATATGTGGTTGCAGCAGCACCTCTACACTGACCACTTACCTGCTGGTCCTGCACTCGATTTTCGCGGGGCCGTTCGGCTCCACCCCCTCGCCGGTGATTGGCCGCCTGTGTGCCTTTCCTGAGCTACAGTTCTGGCGGCCAATCACTGGTGAGGAGGCGGAGCCGAGCAGCCGCACGAACATCCAGTGGCCGAACTGAAGGCGCAGCCGCGCTTCCTGGACCGGATCGTCGTGGGACCGGAACCAGGTAAGAAACAGCCGCTGCCCACCCCCCTGTACTTAGTGTCCCTTCCATTGGGGGAAGGGGGGGGGCGGCGGCGGCAACGCGCCGCCCCCCTAAAAAGTGTCAGTATGCCGTATACCGGCGTATAAGACGACCCCCGACTTTTGAGAAGATTTTCAAGGGGTAAAAAGTCGTCTTATACGCCGGCAAATACGGTATATAAAGCGCTGCGAAAATGGACGGCGCTATATAAGTACCTGAAATAAATAAAATAAGTCAACAAGCCTTTTCTTCCCCCTCTTATTACTGGTATTGCAATTAAATTGGTTGAAGCTTACTACTCATGACTGTATAACCTGTATGTTGCTAATTGATGTCTATTGGATGTGTTGCTGACAGCTGTCCTGCCCTTAAAAAACACACACCTGTTTTGGGTTTACTGGTTTCAAGAAGCACTGTCTGATGTGAACCATGCCTCGCAGAAAAGAGCTCTCAGAAGACCTACGATCAAGAATTGTTGACTTGCATGAAGCTGGAAAGGGTTACAAAAGTATCTCCAAAAGCCTTGATGTTCATGTGTCCACGGTAAGACAGACTGTCTACAAATGGAGAAAGTTTAGCACTGTTGCTACTCTCCCTAGGCGTGGTTGTCCTGTAAAAATGACTGCAAGAGCACAGCGCAGAATGCTGCATGAGGTAAAGAAGAATCCCAGAGTGTCAGCTAAAGACCTACAGAAATCTCTGGCACATGCTAACATTTTTGTTGACACATCTACAATAAGGAAAACATTAAACAAGAATGGAGTACATGGGAGGACACCACGGAGGAAGCCATTGCTGTCCAAAAAGAATATTGCAGCACGTTTGAAGTTTGAAAAAGAGCACCTGGATGTTCCACAGCACTACTGGCAAAATATACTGTGGACAGATGAAACCAAGATTGAGTTGTTTGGGAAGAACACACAACACTATGTGTGGAGAAAAAAAAGGCACAGCACACAAACATCAAAACCTCATCCCCACTGTAAAACATGGCGGAGGGAGCATCATGGTTTGGGGCTGCTTTGCTGCCTCAGGGCCTGGACGGATTGTTGTCATTCATGGGAAAATGAATTCCAGAGTTTATCAAGACATTTTGCAGGAAAACGTACGACCATCTGTCCGCCAACTGAAGCTCCGCAGAGGATGGGTGATGCAACAGGACAATGACGCAAAGCATACAAGTAATTCAACAAAACAATGGCTGCAACAGCACAGAATACACCTTCTGGAGTGGCCCAGTCAGAGTCCTGACCTCAACCCAATTGAAATGCTGTGGCATGACCTTAAGAGAGCGAATCTCACCAGACATCCCAAGAATATTGCTACACTGAAACAGTTTTGTGAAGAGGAGCGGTCCAAAATTACTCCAGATCGTTGTGCAGGTCTGATCTGCAACTACAGGAAACGTTTGCTTGAGGTTATTGCTGCCAAAGGAGGGTCAACCAGTTATTAAGTCCAAAGGTTCACATACTTTTTCCTCCCTGCACTGTGAATGTTTACATGTTATGTGCAATTAAACCATGGCAACATCTAATGTTTGTGTAGTATTATGTTCAGCAGACTGTGTTCTTCTATTGTTGTGACTTAGATGACGTTCAGAGCACACTTTTTATGCCCAATTCATGCAAAACTCCACATAATCCCAAGGGGTTCACATACTTTTTCTTGCAACTGTATGTAAAAAAATATGTTTTTAAAAATATATATTTTTAAAATATATTCGTCAGATTTTTTTAACATATTATAAAGTCATTTTAACATATATTTTTACATATAATTGTAAATGCATTCCAAAAACGTAGATTTTTATTCTTAAAGACATACAGTATATTTGAAATGTATTTTTAAAAATATTTTTCATATATTTTGTAATAAAAACGCATTTCAACAGGCAGTAAATATATATATATATATATATATATATATATATATATATATATATATATATAATATATATTTGAATATGGTCAAAATTGTAGCATTTCAAATATATGGCAATTTATTTGGAAAGAGTATTTTTAAAAAGTATTTCAAAAATTTTTTTCTTCCATGTGGGTGGAGTTGTATATCCTGAAGCCATTATTCTTGTGGTCTACTCTACTGAACAAGATAATATAGAGATGTTACTAAAGACTTGTGTCTCTTGCATTATTATTCTATACTGTTGAAATATGTCTGAACCCAGAGTGTCGGAGGTGTCGGGAAAAAGGTCAGCGCAACCACTGGGGTCAAGCATTATCAAGTGGCCCCTGCGGGGGTAGCACTACAGATAAAAACAAAAATGAAGATGGCTTCTCACCTACTTCTTTGGGGCTTGTTGTTTTCTCTACAATAGTCTCACAATAGTCAAACATTGGAAGGTGCAGGCTGTAGCTGATCAGTTTTACTGCCATGTATCTTAGTGGGAGGAGTCTGTAGCCTATAATGTGACCATTGGGCATTAAATGCCAGTCACCATCTTGGATTATAAAATCACTCGATGTAATGAGACTAAAGATTATTTTTTATAACGTGTAGAGCAAATTTTGCCTTTACATGGAAGGGTCCCTTTTACCAGCCCTGGTAAGATATTTAACAAATGTTTAAAGTATGCCGTTCTTTAGATACTAAATCTAATCATCCAATCAAATTCCACAAATTAGAAAGCTTTTCCTATGTACACCAAAGTAGTTATCTTTATGCTTTGCAGATCTCTTGAAGCACAGTTCCTTAAAGACTGCGTTTCCCATCACATTACCAGTTCCTGACATAGACGCGGTTGGGGCCCCGATGGTAAATCTAAAAGATCACACCATTCAAAGCTCAGTAAAGGAGTCTGGAATAAAAACGGGAATATCTCACTCAGGTGAAACTTTTCTTTTAAGCAGGTTAGCATTACAGAGAATTTTGGGGGGATATTTTGCTGCTGGGGTTATAATTAAAGCCTAAGTGCCGCCCAAATAAAAACACAAAAATCAACACAAGGGACATTACTTACGGTCAGGAGGATGTGTTCCTTGTGCTGATGCCTCGTTTGTTAGATGAAATCCTTCTCCGTCAATGCCCCAACCACCGCTGTAATCTTCCAGTGTGGCAAAGGTTAATAGAACTAAGGAGATACATAGTTAAATAGTCTGGCTGAAAAAAGACAAAAGTCCATCCAGTTCAACCATTTAAAAAAAAAAAAAAGTTATAATCCTATACCCACAGTTGATTCAGAGGAAGGCAAAAAACACAACAAAGCCTGATCCAATTTGCTCCTGTAGGGGAAAAAAATCCTTCCTGATCCCCCGAGAGGCAATCGGATATTCCCTGGATCAACTTTACCTATAAATGTTATATCCAGGTATATTCTGTGTATCTAAGAAAGAATCCAGGACTGTTTTAAAGCAATCCACTGAGCTGGCCAGAACCAACTCTTGAGGAAGTCTATTTCACATTTTCACAGCTCTTACTGTGAAGAAACCTTACCGTGTTTGCAGATTACATTTCTTTTCCTCCAGATGTAAAGAGTGCCCCCTTGTCCTCTGTGATGACCTCAGGGTGAATAGCTCTACATCCAGTTCACAGGCTTTCATTAAGAGTGCCCGACTCTGCCCACCCTTTCCTTACTCTTTCTCCATTCATAGAAGCGATACTACAGCTTCTATAAATAAAAACTAATCAATGAATGGAGGATGAGTGGATGATTGACAGGTCACCCCCCTCCATTCATTGGCCCTGTTTCATTGCTAGAAGCTATAGTATTGCCTCAATGAATGTGGGGGGGGGGGGGGTGTAAAGGACGGGCATAGTTGGGATGATAGCCTGTGACAGCTTGCATATTTCTATTAACCCTTGCCGTATTGGATGATTTAGGCCTCATTCACATAGGCGTAATACGGCGTACACCAATATGAGGGCCATGCTTGCATGCATCCGAATGCACAGGTGTTCCATGCATCCCCGTGCAGGCAGTCCCATTCATGTCAATTGGGATGCAGCAGTTGCATTGACACAGCTGCTGCTCCCAATTTGACATCCATGTGGGTGTGGGTGCATGTTCCCTAATGCAGACAGTATGCTTTATGGATGATCACCCACACCCACATGCAGGGCTGGTGTTAGAAACCATGGGGCCCCATACAGCCAACCTGACAGGGCCCCCCCCCCCTTAAAAAAAAAAAGTTTACTATGCTTCTGGTATTATTTAACACAGTGAGTGATCGGTACTGATCACTCATCGTGCTCATTCAGGAAAGGAAGGGGCTGGTAAATGTGCTGTATTTTCCTCACTCTCCATCCTAAAGGATCCTATTGTGTGCTTGCAGCTGCCGGTGGGAAGAAGAGAAGGGAAGCTGGCAGCACTGCGGCAGTGGGGGGGGAAACTTATGGTGTACAGGGAGGGCAATGGGTTTGGAGGCAGGGGACAATTACTGGAACTGATCCCCTGTATGACTGTCTTTGTAGCAGCTGAAACCCAGCAGGAGGGAGAGGAGTAGAAGCCAGCTTTCAGCTGCTGCTGCAGAGAGAGATTCATACAGGGGATCGGTTCCAGTAATTGCCCCGCCTCCCCACAGTACCAATCACCCTCCCCGCCCCCGCCCCCATGCTGGCCTGGACCCCGTACAGGAGGACTGGTGGTAACCCCTTATCCACAGCCCTGCCCACATGCAGGTAAACATGGCCTGCATACAGGTGTACGCTGTAGTACATCTGTGTGAACAAGGTCTAACAGAAGAGGCATCAGCACAAGGGACACATCCAACTGACAGTAAGTAATGTCCCTTTTGCTGATTTTTAAATTTTTTATTTTGGCTGCACTTAGGCGTTAAGCATGAATCAGAAAGTCATTCGGCATAATAAAACTATGCAGACTAAAATATTGGTTGCAGATGAAGCTAACTTTTAAAAAATTACTTACAATATATTTCGTAATCAAAATATTATCTGGCCTAAAGGGACCAAACTTGGAGTCATCCATTACAGGACAAAAAAAAACAAGGGATTTACTCCTTATTTAAAGAGTTCCTGTCACCATCCTAAACAATTGCAGGTAAAAGCACAGTAGAATCACTTATTTTACATGCTCACCTACATAGTTTTTCCATTCCATTTTATTCACTTGCAATGTACTTTTGAAGTTGCTAGAACATTTGACTAGTCAATGACCTAGCCAGCCTTCTCCTTCCTTGCATGTCAAGGCCCTCTCCTCTTCTGGGAGTATCTAATAATTCTCTGTTCTGACTCAGTTAATCCACTCACATTTTTACATAACCTTTTATGTAATTTTTGGGGGAGGTGCAAAGGGGAAGAGTATGCAGCAGCCTTTCCCACCTTTTTATCCCTGAGGAACCCTTAAAATAATTTTCAGGTGTTGGGGAACCCCTATTAAAACCAATTGTTTAGGGTCAGTGTGACAAGAGCTATAAATACTGAAGCCTGACCTCTGCCTTCTTTGTTGCTGACCGGGACGGTCTGACTACCCTTGGCTTGTACCTGCCTGAAGTTGACTCCATTCTTGTCTCCAGCCTAGTTTCTGATCTACCTGTTGCTGACCCAGACTGTCTGAATTCTTTCAGCCATGACTCCTGCTTTATCCCAACTGCGCTATGGTCTCCTGGTCTCACCATAGCCCACCTGTACTTGCTATCGCCTGGTGGGGCAACCCTAGGAGCCACAACCTGGTGCTAGTTTCAATAAAAAGTTGCGGGGACAACTAGGGTTTCCAGCCCATTTTCACCTTCAGAAGCTCTAGTGAAGACCAACTGGTACTTAGATTCCAAGCCCTGGGAAAGCCCACATCACATGCCAGATTGTATAGTAACACTAAGTTATTGTTGTCGGGAGTTGCCTTTTAAATACGGTGCAAGCAAGTATAACAGTAGACAAAAAGAACCTGGTGCTAGTTGCAGTAAGGAGTGCTAGTTGCAGTAAGGAGTTGCGGGCACCACTAAGGTTTCCAGCCCATCTCCACCATCAGGAGCTCTAGTGACGTTCAGCTGGTACTTAGATTCCAAGCCCTGGGAAAGCCCACATCACCTG
This sequence comes from Staurois parvus, assembly GCA_951230385.1. NCBI lineage: Eukaryota > Metazoa > Chordata > Amphibia > Anura > Ranidae > Staurois > Staurois parvus. The sequence continues at coordinate 5,550 of CATNWA010002590.1, read as the reverse complement.
CCAGATAGTATAGTAACACTATTGTATTGTTGAGTGGAGTTGCCCTTTAAATATGGTGCAAGCAAGTATAATAAAAGACTGCTAGACAATTAAAACCTGGTGCTAGTTGCACTAAGGAGTGCTAGTTGTAATAAGGAGTTCTGAAGACCACTAGGGTTTCCATCCCATCTCCACCATTAGGAGCTCTAGTAAAAAGCAGCTGGTACTTAGATTCCAAGACCTGGGAAAGCCCACATCACCTGCCAGATTGTATACTACTGCTAATGTATTGTTAAGTGGAGTTTCCCTTTAAATATGGTACAGCAGAGTATAATAGAAGACTACTAGACAACTAGAACCTGGTGGTAGTTGCTGTAAGGATTTTTGGGGACCACTAGGGTTTCCAGCCATCTCCACCATCAGGAGCTCTAGTGAGGACCAAATGGTACTTAGATTCCAAACCCTGGGAAAGCCCACATCACCTGCCAGATTGTATAGCAACACTAATGTATTGTTGAGTGGAGTTGCCCTTTAAATATGGTTTAACCGAGTTTAGTAGAATAGGTCCAGCAGCCAGCAATACGTATCATATGTAACTACCTCCAAGTTAGCTAAGTAGTTTTTTTTTTTGCCAGTCAGAGGCTAAGTAGCAGCCTGGGATGAGTCAGCCTGTGAGTGCGGCAGGCATTCACCTCAGGACAGGCTTGGGAGGTTCTAAGGTCAGAGCTTCTGGAGCTCTCCCACCTCTCCCGAAACCAGAGAGCTTTCTGGAGGAGGGATGGTGGAAGGGAGGAAGCTCGGATTTGCATGCTTAAGGGGACATTCTCCAATCCCCTGGCAGAAGGCTCAGTATGGTGACCAAGGCAACCCTTAAGGATCCCAGAGCCTGGGTGTGGCAGGGCAGTGTCGGGTGGAAGATGGAGTGAGAGGCTGGCGTGTGGAGCCTGGGAGGGGGAACAGGGAAGGAGCCTACCTACAGGCAGCTGCTGGAAAGGAAGATCTCCATTGTACCATCATCTCCAAGGGAGGACAATCCTGAGCAGCAGGGAAGAAGCCAGCCCAGCGAAAGGTCTGAAGGCAACCACCAACCCATTAAACTATCAGGAAGGACACTGTGAGTACTCGTACACCCTCTGGGTCAAATAAGGGAGAGGGCAGTCAGGTGGAAAACCCAACTAGCTTCTCATCTGGGGCTGCTGTGCTAAACTGGCAGTTTCTGGGCCCCCTTGCCCAGGGAATACACTCAGTACAGCTGGGTGAAGAGGAGGATTCATCTGGTGTCTGAGACGGTACACCAGAGAGCTGGAATGCTTTTAAAGGAGAGACTATTTTTGTTCACATACAGTATGTACATAGTTGCTAAGGAGTTTTTCCTTAAGTTTTCAGTTTCCTTGGGAAGCCCATACACCCCTTAACCCCATCCAAGTTATTAAACCCTTAATAAAATCACAAAACCAAGCTCAAGGACTGTTTACTGACTCTGAATGCAACGTGCGGAAGAAAATGTGTGTGTTGCCTGGCTGTGCAGAGCTGTAAGGGGATCCAAAACTCAGCAACCCCTAAGAGTGTAGTGCTACATATATTAGTACTATATGAAATTTACTTTACTATCCCCATCTGAGCTGCTTCCTCTATGAAAGGAATTTTTGTCACCTTCGGCCTGTTGCAAGATACAGCCAAAACATCTGGTGGGGTTGCGTGATTATAGGTTTTAAAGGAGATGAAGCAAGAGTTGAAACAAACAAAGCGTGGGCAGCAGTTTTTTTATATGGACCATCTGCAAGGTTTTGCTATTTTAGTTGTAGATCAACATGTGGTACTGAGCGTGTTTGTGTAAAAGAGAAGACCACTTGGGAGACTTTTAATACATATTTCTGTTTCTATAATCCTTCCGCCTTTTCATGTCCCTAAATGTGAAACAAGACACACATTGAGCAAGTTAGACCTATGAGTTCATCAGTTGTCAGTAAAACATATGCCGGTATTAATTCATGGACCAGGTATGGTAAACCTTGATGAGCATTATGTTTTATTTGTGGATAATAGGGAGCATCTGTTGCAGTGCAGTTGGTGCGTGCAAGGTTTGAATGATCTACCTCACCTACCACCTGATACTTAAGTTGCCATTGGCACAGGTAATGAAGCAAGAAACAAAGCAAGGGCAATAGACAAAAACATTTAGGGTAACAGATAATAACATTCAAGGTAACAGACAATAGCATTTAGCTTTACTGCTTAGATTTATTTATTTTTATGAAGTTTTATTGAAGAAAAAGAAAAAACATGTACAAAACCATCCAACAGACAGTAGTGCAAAGGTTCAAAGCAAGTTTACATAAAATAAGTAATGCAATGGTTAACTGTTACATGTCCTACCATCGCTCATTAGGTGGTTGGTTAAAGTAGAACAGTGTCAAGATGGGTAACTGTGAACCCGTACTATAACAAAATCAGTGACAAATGTAATAAAAAAAATGAAGTAAGGATTACAATTAAGGCACTGTCAATGGTGTCTTTGGAGTTCCATAACTGGACTGAGGAGCTTGGGTCAAAGCAAAGGGCAGTCAGAGATGGGGGGTAAGAGTAAACAAAAAAAGGAGGTGGGGGGGAGTGTGGGGAGGTTTGGGTTGTGGACAGGGGGGACCTCCTGGGTGTTCCGGTGGGACCTCTGTCCAGCAATTAAGAGGGCAATGATTAGGTAAGAAAGGAGAGCCACAACATATGGGTCCTCAAGCCAACATCTGTGAAGATCGATATTGTTTTTGTATAGATCCAATTCTTTAAACAGGAACCATCTTGTCCAGGTAGATACATACGAGGACATGGTTTCTGTGCTGACATGCACTAGTTCCTCCACTTCTCCTGGTTGATTCATGGAAACCAATACGATATCTCAGATTTTAGTGGACTTCCAAAATCTGTGAATGAGTGTTTTGGCCACATTCATTAGGTGTATGGTAAGGGAGTGTTTATACTTAGAAGAGGACAAATCCATGTGGTTTAGTAAAAAGGTGGCTTTGTCAAAGGGGAGGGCACGGTATATTATTTTCCCTATCAGGAGATGAATTTGAGTCCAATAGGGTCGCATCTGGGGGCACGACCACCATATGACATCGCCAACAGGTGACTGGCACGAAGGGGCGTGAGATAGCATGAAGACGTGTCGAAATGTGCAATACCACCGGCCACGTAATTTGTGCTTAGATTTCCATTGTTACTTCACCCAAACAGTTCAGTGATGTACAAATGCTGGTTGGCTGAATCAACAAAGGCCTTCTTGTACCTCCAAATTCTCCTTAACCGGTTCCCCCCCCCCGCCCTACAGCAGAAGTACTGCTACAGGGTGGCAGGGCTGCTCAAAATCATGTATATAGATTTGATTTTGCATTTCCAGGTAGGGGAGCGTGCGACCTACCCGCGCCACCATTGGCGGCTACAGATGTCAATCACCAGGTACCGGCCAGAGATTCCCCATCGGCACCCAGCAATCATCAGGGAAAGCTGACAGGGCAGAGACCTGTGTGTACACAAACACAGGTCTCTCTCCTGTCGGCAAGGTCATGCTGCTTTGTATTTCTCTGCACAGCAGAAAAATACAAAACAGCATGTCTCAGTAGTAAAACACACAGAGCACACCTAGTAATACACACACAGCACACTGTTAACCCTTTGATTGGCCAAAAGTTAACCCCTTCTTGTCCAGTGTCATTAGTACAGTGTCAGTGCTTTTTATTAGCACTGATCACTGTATTAGTGTCACTGGGGATGTCAGTGGCCATTAGTTAGTTCCCACCCAGTGTCAGAATGCCCACCACATTCCCTCAGTCCAGCTATAAGTTGCTGACTGCCGCCATTACTACTATAAAAAAAAAATTCTAGTATATATAACGTCATTTGTAGACGCTATAACTTTCACGTAAACCAATTACACGTATTGGGATTTTTTTTAGCAAAGACATGGAGCAGAATACATTTTGGCATAAATTTATGACGAAAGTTGATTTCATTTACATTTCTTTATTGGATATGTTTTATAGCAAAAAGGCAAAAATATTGGTTTTTTTTTTTTTTGTCAAAATTGTTGGTCTTTTTTTGTTTATAGTACAAAAAATAAAAACTGCAGAGGTGATTAAATACCACCAAAGGAAAGCTCTATTTGTGGGGAAAAAAAGGACATACATTTCATTTATGTACAGCATTGCATTACTGCGTAATTGCAAGTTAAAGGTAACGCAGTGTTGCATTGCAAAAAATGTCCAGGTCAGGAAGGAGGGTAAATCCTCTGGAGGGCACATGGTTAAAGTAGAATTCCATGCAAAACCTAACTACTCTTAAAAATTCTCCCTCTCCCAGCCAAACCCCTATTCTGACTAACCTGTGTAAGAAAGATCTGTATATTTACCTATTTTCAGCCCACTCCTGTCCGGTCACATGATCTAGCTCCCCTGTGTAAGCCAGCTGTCGCTGCATGGAAGATGATGGAGCTCTGACAACAGATGGGTCATAGGAGTCCATGGGTGAGGTCAACACTCCCAGACATTACCAGACATTGTTGAGTTCTCTCTCCTCTCCTCTGCAGCAGGCACTTGCTGATACAGTGGAGATATTCTAACTGGACCGAAACATCCTGAAATTTTTTAGGAGGAGTTAGGTTTTGCATGGAATTGTACTTTAAAGCATTGCCAGGAGTGTCATCATCCCCCGCCAGCCAATGAAGAGGTCCAAAGACCAGCACTCAAGAAGAAGATGCAGGCTAAGGACCATTGGACAGATAAGTATGGAGACTTTACTTGCGCTTTAAAGCCCAACTCCAAGAATTAGAAAAAGTCTACTCTTGCAGTGGCCAATTCTCCCCAAGGCACTGTAAGGATTTACTACTTGTTATATGGGTAGAGGAACAGGCTTTATTACTTACCCTAAACCACCACTCTGGTGCTGACCTCTTCTCCCCCAGCTCTGTTCAGCAGGCATCCCCTCAGCATCATTGCGTACAATTGTACATGGAGGGCCGAGCAACCATGGCCAGCAGCACCTTAGAGATGAAGCTGTGGAAGACTGATCCCACTGCTGGAGGGTCCCAGTTGGAGCACGGAGTAAGGTAAGTATTTCTCCTTGTGGGACACTGGTACTCTGTGGAGGAAGTGGGAGGTACTCTGAGGAAGTAGAAAGGTGGCATTGGTACTTCATAGGGGCAGAATGAGGCATTGATACTCTGTGGAGCGAAAGAGATAGTACTGGTACTCTCTGGGGTGAGAAGGGAGCACTGCTACTCTTTTTGCACCCTCCTTCTCCTGCTGAAATGGCCAAGGCAGCCAATTCTTCTGCTTACCCTCAGCTCGGCCCTACAAAGAGGCATGCCACTCAGCCCACCAATATTAACTGACATGACAGTGCCTGGGGTTCAATGCTGTCTTCCTGCAGCCAATTCTTCTTACCTCTTTGGGTCTCCTGTGCCACCATCTTGGATATGGCAGCTGACTGTGGCTTCCTGATGAACCACAGTCGGCTGTGCACTGCACATGTGCGAGCTTGCCTGGTGCTTTTTGAATGGTACTGCAACCTCCTGGGACG
>CATNWA010002589.1:0-23752 GCA_951230385.1 Staurois parvus | reverse complement strand
CTTTTTTAAGGCGCACTTTGGCCTTACCCCATCCTCTCCGATTTCCTTTTTTGAACGTATCAGCCGTGACTCTCACAGGGGTAGGGGTCTTATCTCAAATCTTTATCACCAATTTTTGATCTGTCTTTTTCATGCTCCCCCTTTGTACAGACGAAAATGGGAGGAGGATTGTGGCATCACTTTTTCAGATGAGGATTGGGATTCCATGGTGGATAATATATGCAAGAGCTCTAGATCTCTTTCGGTTCGTGAGACGGCCCTTAAAGTTCTAACCAGATGGTATTATACCCCGTCAAGACTACATGTACTGTTTCCACAAACGTCCCCTCTATGTTTTCGGGGCTGTGACTGCACAGGTACTTTGGTTCATATATTTTGGGATTGCCCAACCATATCTTTGATCTGGCGTAGGATTTCTGAGGTCGCTGCCTCATTGTCGGGTACCCCGATACGATTGTCCATGCAGACCTGTGTATTGGGGGCCCATATCCCAGGGGTCTCTGATGCCAATCTGAGATTGATACACACATTATGTATTGCCACTTTACGGTCTATTGCCCTACATTGGAGGTCCAATGTTGTACCCTTGGACTCCGTTTTACACAGAATTGACGCTGTAATGCTTATGGAACGCATTCATTATACCCTACTGGATAAGATGCACTTATACGATAAAAAATGGGAGTCATGGAGAGATTGCAGACACTTATTACATGCTTAATAACAACCCCAGTAAAAGTTGGCTGGCATGTACTATTGACAGGTGTATCACCTGACCTACTTTGTCGTTTACGTACTTCATGCACTTGTAACTTCCTCTTTTTTTCTTATCTTCTTTGTTATGTTAATATACTTTTATGTATTGTACTTTTCAAAAGTGCCTTGTTTTTGCTGACAATATCACTTTTAAAGTGTGCTGTTGTTTTACTGTCTACTCATGTACAATAAAATCGTTTGTAAACAAAAAAAAATAATTTGGTTTGAGTATTGGAGTGGATTTTGATTTATTATATGACCATTAAAGTCAGTTAAAGTAACGCAGCGCCGTATCGCAAAAAATGGCCTGGTCAGGAAGAGGGGTAAATCCTCTGGATGGTGAGGGGTTAAAGAGTCTCCTCTCTGGAGGGGGTGAGTTAGGCAGCAGGGCTGCATGTGCAGAAGGTTAGGAATGCTGAGTACACTGTGGGGGGGATTTACTAAAACTGGAAAGTGCAAAATCTGGTGCATCTCTGCATAGAAACCAATCGGCTTCCAGGTTGTAGAGTGTAACCCCCCTGGCGGTATTCCTGAGTGTAGCTCGGGGAAAACTTTCAGTACCAAAAGCGGTAACCCCGAGCTACACTCGGGATCACCCTGCAGCGTTGCTCCGTGATCCCTGTATCACTTACCTTGTCCTGCGGTCCCGTGATGTCCCCCCTGCAGTGTCCCTGGCCATCTCCTTCGGCCGATGCCAGTATCCGGGTTCCATTCCCTGCGACGTCGGGACGTACGGGGGATGGAACCGGCGGGAAATTTAAAAATGTTAAAAAGTGACATTCACTAAATACACTAAAATCACATAGTATAACATTCCTGTATCAAACCATTTCACATACATTTTGTCCCGAGTGCTTTGTCCGGCGCCCTGCCTGCATTTTTACTGTTCTTTCTGCCTGGAAACTGAGAAACGTCCATGGTGTCCAAAAAGCGTCCCTTTAGGTCAAAAGCGGTTTTAGACCGGCTAGAGAACAGCGATAGTAAATCAGAACCACTTGCAGAATTGAGTGATAATGATTTGTGGGGGAAATTCATCATCAGACACTGACTTTGCTCAGCGATGTGCGAACTTGGTGCTATATTTCAAATTTCAGTGTTTTTGGTTTGATTACATTATTGAATTAAATTTTTATTATTATTATTATATTATTTATTATATTATAATTTATGATTTCGTGTTTCAAATTGTATCCTCCCCGGGATGTTTACTAGACTCTTGTTCGGACAGATTTCAGTGAGTTATTCCTAAGAATTACAGGCCTACAATAAAAAAACGACATATTTCCATGCAAAAAAATGTACCGCTTTGAGCACAGAAATACTGACATAATCGGACCGCTAGGGAGGTTAATTAAACAAGCTGAAGTTAGAAGCTGATTGGCTCCCATGCACAGCTGCACCAGATTCTGAGTGCTCCAGTTTTAGTAAATCCCCCCCTGTGTACTCGGTACGAATTGCACCTTTACCATTACTGGCATTTCTTCTGAGGACTCTGGTTGCTCGTCTGTCATGTACATCCACAGGCTTCGGTGCTGGCTGAGTGATCAGAGGAGTGCAGCAAGTAAAGCTCGGACTTGTCATCGCCTTACTTGCACCCAGCAGTGAATAGCAGGAACTCCAGCTTTGTCTTGTATACAGAATATTGATCTGTGATGTGGCAATGTTCTAGGGGTGTGCCAAGAATAATCCTGAGCCTAGGCTGCCCCCCCTCATTGACCTCACAGTTACTGCGGGGGGAGGTCTTTGCTGCCGACACTTACATAGACTATTCTGCCTGGCAGGGGGCAGTTTAGGCCTCATGTACACTGGGCATGTATCCGCGGGGGGGGGCATGACACTCCAGCATATAGGTACAGACAGAAGGCACTGGTGCCCCATTCAGCCCCATTGCTGGCCGCCTGTACAACTCTATAGGATTCTGACAGCTGCTGGATGGTGCACAGAGCACTACTAATGTTTAGAGCGGTCAGTCTGTCTGCAGTCGCAGTGAAACGCACCAAAAATGCACTGGAATGCACATGTCCCTATGTAGATTGAAGGAAAAGAGGAAAAAAATGATCCAGAAAGCATCAAAAACACACCGGAACACATCAATAACACGCATCCGGAACGTGTTTCTATAGACTGAACCGGCCCTCAGAAAAGTCCATTCTCTTGCTCTCAGCCTCCTCCAAATCTTCAGATTTCTATTTTTGCTGCTGTGATCCAACTTCCCGTTAGAGGGTAGCCATGTTTATTGTCTATGGTCCCACTGGATGTAGGGACTACCCATCCTTGCTGCACTAAGATGAACTAGGGACTATGGACAATGGAAGTTGTAGTGTGCAGAGAGCAGTGTACATGACTGCCACTAACATGCACTGCTCATTCCAAACATGAAATGGAAGTGAGGAGGAAAAGGAGAAGTGTGGGAGCTCACAGAGGACATTATACAGAGGAAGAAATATAACAGAAAAAAAATCATGACAAATAGATTACAGGACTTGTAAGTAGTGGATGTAAATGGATTATTTTCAGAGAAAAAGATACAGTTTAGTGTCACTTTAATGGTTCGATCATCTGTCAGACCTCTGTTGCTTCCTGAGTCCCTGTTGGAGGGCCGGTTCACACTCCATGCATTTCAGTTGCTTTTTTTCTGCATCCAAAATACACAGAAAGTAGGTGATATGGTTGTCAATGTCATAGTTCACATCAGTGCTCGCAGTTCCAGTGCGTTCCGGTTGCAGAAAAAAAAAGTAGAACGGACTACATTTTTTTCTGCACAGAACTGGAACGCGGTAAAAATGCACCGGAACACATCAAAAACGCGCTTGAACGCACATGCCCCTATTTAAATTGAGAGGGGGAAAAATGAACGGGAACGCATCAAAAATGCACTGGAACGTGCCAAAAACGCATCAGAAATGCTCATGCAGAAACACATCCGGAACACATCTGGACGGCGTTTCTATGGTGTGAACGGGTCCGGAGAGTTTGGCCTTCACAGGTGCAGAGAAATCTCTCCAATAAGGACTCAGCAGGATTGTAAATTGTGAAATAAAACCTCCCATCTGTCATCATTCCAGACTCGTTACCCAACTTAACAATAACAATCATTGGTGGGATTATAACGGAAGTAAAAGAAATAATTTGCTGAGAATAAAAAAAAATTCTCCCTTGTTTTACCCAAAGCCTGGGCAGCCTAGATCCCATGGTGTGCTCTGTGTACATGACACACTCCTGACCCCTGCACTATGGATGGCACCTGGTTGTCACTATGCTTGCTGCCTTTTTCTTCTCCTCTGAGTACCCAAGAGGGCCCCTGTCAGATCGGTTGTATAGGGCCACCCCCTGATTGTGATTCATTGGCTGTACAGGTAGTGCAGTCAGCATATGTTTGGAAATCTTCTCAGTCTGATAGTTTGCTGGGTGATCACACTGATCCTCATAGCACTCCTGCAGGTGATGTCCTGGAAATGTGTGTTGGGATTTGTATTTCCTCTCCCATGAGGACGTCGGTCTGGGCTGAATATATACAGTGCTGTGTAATGGGGAATTGTCTATTCCTTTTATTATTGCTAAGTGCAGTAACCCATGGCAACCAATCTGATTTCACTTTACAGCTGTCAGGTGACTGAGAGAGGAGATCTGATTGGTTACTATGGATTGTTACATTCAGAACTTGGCTATTTGTGTTACTGAATACCCTCCATGTCTCTCTATCAGACAGTCACTCTATGCGGTATTATTACACTACAGTCTCCTCTCCGGGATCCGGGCTCCCTGTGTTCTCTGTAGTCGGATATGTGGATGATAAGGAGATAGAGAATTATAACAGCGACACTCGGCAGTGTCTTCCCCAAGACTGAGTGGATGAAGAAAGTGGGACCTGACTACTGGGAGAGCAGCACACACAAACGGTCGGGGCAATGAGGCTGTGTTTAAGCACAATGTACAGACAGTTATTGATGAGCCGATTCAACCAGACTGGAGGTGAGACAATTCTTACATTTCTATTTCTTTATTACACCAAATACAAACATGGAATAAAATGTATACAAATGTGCCAGAAATGTGTCTGATGTATGAAAAGATTGGGGGCCGTTTACTGAATGCTCAGTGAGTATGGTATACATGGGGGGTCGCAACCCGTCAATCTCTATCGACTGGTCGACCACGGGGAGCCGAGAGGTCGATGATGACCGCGGTTCTGCCTCCCCCCAGCCTCCGCCGCTCTCATGTTATCGGCAGAGCAGAGAGCAGGAGGCACCATAGTTCTGGATGGAGGGCGGGGTCAGGGGCGAAGCTGCTCATTGATTGGTTGCTAGGCTGTCCTAGTAACCAATCACCAGCTTGGTATTGTGAACTCCGGCAGCTCCTGCCCCCACCTTCCACCCAGCACTGTGTTGTCTTCTGATCTCCACTCTGCTCTACAAACACTGACAGGTAGGCAGTGCTACCCGTGTGTGATATGGGGGGGACACGAGACACTGGGGGGGGGGGGCTTAGGAGACACTGTGGGAGGGGGGGTTTAAGAGACTGTTGGGAGGGGGGACAGAGTAAACGACAGTGGGGGGATTTTGATGAGAAAAGAACAGGGGACACTGCTTTGGGGAAATGTGGAGGCAGGTGTGTATGCGTGCGTGCGTGTAACACTGCTATGGGGCAGGGTAGAGGACACTACACGGGGGGTGATGTAAAGGAGGGCAGAGGACACTGGTTTGGGGGGGTACAGAACACATCTGGGGGGAATGGGGCAGAGGGTACGACAATGGGGGGGGGGTGTGGTGTGGGAGGGGGCATAGGACACTGCTTTGGGGGGGGTACAGTACACTATTGTGGGCAGAGGGGGGCAAAGAATTATAATTGTAATGGGATATGAATCAATAGATTAAGCATGAGCAATATAATAAATATCCTTAACCACTTGCCCTTCAGAGGATTTACCCCCCTTCCTGACCAGGACATTTTTTTTTGTTTGGCACTGCGCTATTTCAACTGGTAATTTCACGGTCGTGCAACGCTGTACCCAAACTAAATTTATGTCCTTTTTTTCACACAAATAGAGCTTTCTTTTGGTGGTATTTGATCACTTCTGCGGTTTTTATTTTTTGTGCTATAAACAAAAAATGCCTAAAAATTTTGAAAAAAACCCCCAATATTTTTCACTTTTAGTTATAAAAAATATCCAATAAACTCAAAGTTAGTCATAAATTTAGGCTAAAATGTATTCTGCTAAATGTCATTGGTAAGAAAAAAAAAATCTCAATACATGTATATTAATTGGTTTGTGTGAAAGTTCTAGCGTCTATAAACTATGGTATATATACTGGAATTTACGGAGCTTTTACTTTCTGACTGCCTATCACATTTCTTGAGGTGCTAAAATGCCAGGGGCAGTACAACCCCCCCCCCCCCCCCCCCCATGACCCCTTTCTCCCCCCACCCCCCCCCCCCCCCCCCCCCCCCCCCACGCCCCCACCCCCCCCCCCCCCCCACCCCCCCCCCCCCACACCCCCCGCCTAAAGTAGATGCCCCAAGGATTTTTCAGAGAGGCATGTTGAGTCTATGTGGAACATTTTATTTTTTGCCACAATTTTTTTGAATATGACAATTTTTTATTTTTTGTTTTACACAAAGTTGTCACTTTAATGATATATTGCTCATGCATGCCATGGATATATGTGGAATAACACCCCAAAATGTATTCTTCTACTTCTCCTGAGTATGGGGATACCACATGTGAGAGACTTTTTGACACCCTAGCTACATACAAGCCCCCAAAATCCAATGACCACCTCCAGGCTTTCAAAGGGCATATTTCCTCATATCCCTTCCCCACTACCTATCACAGTTTCAGAGGCTCTAAAATGCCAGGATAGTACAAACACCCCCCAAATGACCCCTTTTTGGAAAGTAGACACCCCAAGGAATTTGATAAGAGGCATGGTGAGTATTTTACAGATATCATTTTTGTCACAGGGTTTTGAAAAATAAAAAAATAATTTTTTTGTTTTCTTTCTTCAATTTCTAAAAACGTGGCAACAAATGAGATCTGCAAAACACTCACCATGCCTCTTAGCAAATACCTTGGAGTAATAAATACATTTATTCCGTATCCAAAATAGATATTATGCAAAATACCCCGTGTAATGTCCAAAAAAGTCACACGTTCACCCTTGAAAGTAAATTATATTATACAAAAACCTTTTTTGTGCCAGTCAATGTTTAAAATCCAAAATTATAGTCCAAATAAATGGATCCTCCGTGTCCAACTTCAACATCCCCATAAATCCAGATAAGATGTGTACCTCAAAAAAATGAAAGAGTAAATAGTGTATTACCTTCAATATCAACTGGTATATACTTTACCAAACAATAAGTGTATACTTAGCAGCGAGTAAGAATAGCCAAGAGGAGATGATTATGGGAGCGGACATTTCCTTGTGTGAGGAGCCGTCACGTTTTCACCCAGAGCTTCACTCAGACTCTTCTTGGCCGCCTCCAGTTCGCTCACAAAGTTCAAATCCAGTTCGCTCAAAAAAAATATTGGTCACAGCAGGTCACATGGTACTGGAAACGGGGCCGTACACAGATCTGTCATTGGCCGTGCCGTGAAAGGACGCCGCCATATGGCGTCCACCTGGAGGGGCGAGCTGCTCGCCCGGGCCGCCTTTGTGCTATTGGCCGGGCAGTATCCGGTTAATGTTAATGGTAAGCCTGCTGTCTTACCCTCTCTGTGCCTCCCGGAGCGCTGATTCCCTGCTGCACCCCACTGACTTGGCTAAGATCAGGAAGGAAGCCCGGCCTGGACTGACCTTCACAGCTATGCTCCGCCCACCCGGCCTCCCTGCAGCCAGCCGGCCTTCTATTCCATTCACTGCATAGGGCCAAAGGGCGGAGCCTAGATGTCAGCTGACCGTGAAGAGGGGGTGCAGGAGAGGAGACCATCGCTGCAATTCAGGTATCAGTGCAGCTGCAGACACCACGGACCCCAGATATGTGCTCCTTTACTTGTCAGATAGAGGCTACATCTTTCTCTCTCCCCCCCCCCCCCCCCTCTCTTCTCCCCCCTCTCTCTCTCTCTTCCCCCCCCCCCCTCCTGGTCTCCCTCTCTCCCCCCCTCCCCCCCCTCCCCTCCCCCCCTCATCTCCCTCCTCTCTTCTCACCCCTCTCTCTCTCTTCCCCCACCTCTCTCTTTTCCTTCTCTCCCCCCCCCCTCTCTCTCTCTCTCTCCCCCCCCCCCCCCCCCCCCCCCATGAAGCTGCATTGCTGTCACAGGAGGTCGGGGATCACACACTGACCTGCTGCAGGATACAAGGCATTCCAGCTCCATGATGACTCCGCTCTCTGCTCTGCCCGCCCCTCCAGTTCTCCATCTTCAGCCCCCGTGGCAGGGATGTGGCCCCGCCCCTCTGCTGAAACTCCGAGGAGGAGAGGTGTCTGTAGTGCCCCGCCCCGGCGCTGCCCCACCCACCAACACTTTCTGATCCAGCCCGGCCAATGGTAGTCATCCGCTCCTCCTCCCCACTTACTACATGGTTCATTCCATTCACTCAACCTCACTGTCCGTCCCCTCAAGGCTTTCTGATTCCCTCCTTTCAGCATCGGCACATACAGGGAGGACTGAGCCTCTCATGGGGCCCTCTAGTAACCCCGGGCCCTCGGCAGTGCCCCTGCCCTGTACATATCTCCTCCCTATACCATCACCTCCTACATATCACACACATGACACCCTCTGATCTCGGCTCACATCTCCCTCTTCTCTCTGCAGGGATCCATATCGTCCAGCAGATGTTTGGCTGTGAGCTGAGAGATGACGGCACCACTGCGGGGTATAGTCAGTACGGATATGATGGGAGAGAATTCATGTCTCTGGACACACAGAGAGGATCTGGATCCCGACCATGAATGAGGCTCAGATCACCACACAGAGATGGAACAGTCCGGAGGTCAGAGAGGGGGAGAGACGGAAGAATTATCTGGAGAATCAATGTCTGGAGGAGCTCAAGCAATTCATAGAGTACGGGAGAGAAGATCTGGAGAGGAGAGGTGACTGTATACATGTTTATTATCCACACACAATGTATACACGCTACACCCCTATATACACGCTACACGCTATATACACGCTCCACCCTATATACACGCTCCACCCTATATACACGCTCCACCCTATATACGCTACGCTCCACCCTATATACACGCTATATACTGTATACACGCTACACCCTATATACACTGCTATATACACACTCCACCCTATATACACGCTACACCCTATATACACGCTATACACTGTATACACGCTTCTCCCCCTATATACACGCTATACACTGTATACACGCTCACACCCTATATACATGCTATACACACTACACCCTATATACACGCTACACCCTATATACACGCTATACACTGTATACATGCTTCTCCCCATGTACACACTCCATATACTATATACACTGTATACACACGCTCCACCCTTTTACACACTATACACTGTATACACACCCACCCTATATACACGCACGCTACACCTTGTATACACGCTACACATCTATATACACGCACTATCTATATACACTGTATACACGCTACACCCTATATACATGCTATACACACCCGTATATACTGTATACACGCTACACCTCCTATATACATGCTATACACTGTATACATGCTCCTCCCTATATATGCACGCTCCACACTAATACCCTTATACACGCTACACACTACCCTGTATACACGCTCCACCCCATATGTACGCTACCCCCATATACATCCACCCTATATACACACCACTCCCTATATACACGCACCACTCCTATATACACGCTACAACCTGTATACACACCCTATATACATGCTATACACACTCCACCCTATATACACACTATACATGCTATACACGCTCCACCCTATATACACACTATACACTGTATACATGCTCCACCCTATACACGCTCCCACCCCGTATACAGGCTCCACCCTATACACTCTAACTCCACCCCATATACACGCTCCACCCCATACACATGCACGCTCCACCCCATGTACACACACACTCTATATACACGCTCCACCCTATATACACGCTATACCCTATATACACGCTCCACCCCATATAGATACACGCTCCCACTCTATATACACGCTCTACCCTATATACACACATACACTATATACACACCCCGTATATACGCTCCACCCCATATACATACACGCTACACCCCGTATACACGCTCCACACCCATATACACGCTATACACTGTATACACGCTGCAACCCCGTATACACGCTCCACCCCCACACACTATACACTGTATACACACACCCCACCCTATATACACGCTCCACCCTATATACACGCTCCACACGCTCACCCTATATACACGCTCCACCCCCTGTATACACGCTCCACCCCATGTACACACCACTTATATACACACTCCACCCCATATTATATACCCTGTATACACGCTCCCCGTATACACGCTCCACCCCATATAGACACGCTTCCACCACCCTGTACACACCTACACCCCGTATATACACGCTCCACCCTATATACACGCTCCACCCCGTATACACGCTCCACCCCTATATACACGCTCCACCTATATACACTTCCCACCCCGTATATACACGCTCTACCCCGTATACACGCTCCACCCGTATACACGCTCCACCCCGTATACACCCTCCACCCCGTATACACGGCTCCAACCCGTATACACGCTTCACCCCGTATAAACGCTCCACCCCATATACACACTATACACTGTATACACGCTCCACCCTATGTACACACGCTCCACCCTATGTACACGCTCCACCCCCGTATACACGCTCCACCCCGTATACACGCCCCACCCCGTATACACGCCCCACCCCGTATACACACTATACACTGTATACACGTTCCACCCTATGTACACGCTCCACCCCCCGTATACACGCTCCACCACGTATACACGCTCCACCCCGTATACACGCTCCACGCCATGTACACACCACTCTATATACACACTCTCCACCCTATATATATATATATATGCTCTATCCTTTATACACGCTCCACACCCCATATACACACTATACACTGTATACACACGCTCCCCCCGTATACACGCTGCACCCCGTATAAACGCTCCACCCCCATATACACACTATACACTGTATACACGCCCCACCCTATGTACACGCTCCACCCCATGTACACGCTCCACCCCGTATACACGCTCCACCCCATGTACACACCACCTATATATATACACACTCCACCCCATATATACACTGTATACACGCTCCACCCCGTATACACACTCCACCCCGTATACACGCTCCACCCCATATAGATGCTCCACCCCATGTACACACCACTCTATATACACGCTCCACCCTATATATACGCTCCACCCCGTATACACGCTCCACCCCGTATACACGCTCCACCCCGTATACACGCTCCACCCCGTATACACGCTCCACACCCGTATACACGCTTCACGCTCCACCCGTATATACACGCTTCACACCCGTATAAACGCTCCACCCCATATACACACTATACACTGTATACACGCTCCACCCTATGTACACGCTCCACCCTATGTACACACGCTCCACCCTATACACTGCTCGCACCTATGTACACGCTCCACCCTATGTACACGCTCCACCCCGTATACACGCCCCACCCCGTATACACACTATACACTGTATACACGTTCCACCCTATGTACACGCTCCACCCCGTATACACGCTCCACCACGTATACACGCTCCACCCCGTATACACGCTCCACCCCCGTATACACGCTCCACGCCATATACACACCCACTCTATATACACACTCCACCCTATATATATATATATATATATACGCTCTATCCTTTATACACGCTCCACCCCATATACACACTATACACTGTATACATGCTCCACCCTATGTACACGCGCCACCCTGTATACACACTCCACCCCGTATAGATGTTCCACCCCATGTACACACCACTCTATATACACGCTCCCCCCGTATACACGCTTCACCCCATATAAAACGCTCCCCCCCGTATACACGCTTCACCCCGTATAAACGCTCCACCCCATATACACACTATACACTGTATACATGCTCCACCCCGTATACACGCCCACTCTATATACACACTCCACCCTATATATATATACGCTCTATCCTATATACATGCTCCACCCCCCGTATACACACTCCACCCCGTATACACACTCTCACACCCCGTATACACGCTCCACTCCATGTACACACGCTCCACCCCATGTACACACCACACTATATACACGCTCCACCCTATATACACTGCTACACGCTCCACCCTATATACACGCTCCACCCCATATACACGCTCCACCCTATATACACACTATACACTGTATACACGCTCCACCCTATGTACACGCTCCACCCCCCATATACACGCTCCACCCTATATACACTGTATACACGCTCCACCCCGTATACACGCCCCACCCCATGTACACACCACTCTATATACACGCTCCACCCTATATATACGCTCTATCCTATATACACGCTATACACTGTATACACGCTCCACCCTGTATACACGCTCCACCCCGTATACACGCTCCACTCTGTATACACGCTCCACCCCGTATACACGCTCCACTCTGTATACACGCTCCACCCCATATACACGCTCCACCCCATATATACACGCTCCACCCCGTATACACGCTCCACCCCCGTATACACGCTCCACCCCATATATACACGCTCCACCCCATGTACACACACCACTCTATATACACGCTCCACCCTATGTACACGCTCCACCCCATATACACGATCCACCCTATATACACGCTCCACCCTATATACACACTATACACTGTATACACGCTCCACCCTATGTACACGCTCCACCCCATATACACGCTCCACCCTATATACACTGTATACACGCTCCACCCCCCGTATACACGCCCCACCCCATGTACACACCACTCTATATACACGCTCCACCCTATATACACGCTCTATCCTATATACACGCTATACACTGTATACACGCTCCACCCCGTATACACGCTCCACTCTGTATACACGCTCACCCCGTATACACGCTCCACTCTGTATACACGCTCCACCCCATATACACGCTCCACCCCCCATATACACGCTCCACCCCATATACACGCTCCACTCTGTATACACGCTCAACCCCATAGACACGCTCCACCCTATATACACGCTCCACCCTATATACACGCGCTCCACCCTGTATACACGCTCCACACCCGTATACACGCTCCACCCCGTATACACGCTCCACCCCGTATACACGCCCCACCCCACCCCATGTACACACACCACTCTATATACACGCTCCACCCTATATATACGCTCTATCCTATATACACGCTATACACACTATATACACGCTCCACCCTGTATACACACTATACACTGTATACATGCTCCACCCCGTGTACACGCTCCACCCCGTATACACGCTCCACCCCGTATACACGCCACTCTATATACACACTCCACCCTATATATATATGCTCTATCCTATATACACGCTCCACCCCGTATACACACTCCACCCCGTATACACGCTCCACCCCGTATACACGCTCCACCCCATGTACACACCACTCTATATACACGCTCCACCCTATGTACACGCTCCACCCTATGTACACGCTCCCACCCTATGTACACGCTCCACCCTATATACACACTATACACGCTCCACCCTATATACACTGTATACACGCTCCACCCCGTATACACGCCCCACCCCATGTACACACCACTCTATATACACGCTCCACCCTATATATACGCTCTATCCTATATACCGCTATACACTGTATACACGCTCCACCCTGTATACACGCTCCACGCTCCACCCCGTATACACGCTCCACCCTGTATACACGCTCCACCCTATACACGCTCCACTCTGTATACACGCTCCACCCCATATACACGCTCCACCCCGTATACACGCTCCACCCTGTATACACGCTCCACCACCTCCACCCCGTATACACGCTCCACCCCGTATACACGCTCCACCCCGTATACACGCTCCACCCCATATACACACCTCCATATACACGCTCCACCCTATACACGCTCCACCCCATATACACGCTCCACCCTATATACACACTATACACCTGTATACACGCTCCACCCTATGTACACGCTCCACCCCATATACACGCTCCACCCTATATACACTGTATACACGCTCCACCCCGTATACACGCCCCACCCCATGTACACACCACTCTATATACACGCTCCACCCTATATACACGCTCCACCTATATACACGCTATACACTATATACACGCTCCACCCTGTATACACGCTCCACCCCCTATACACGCTCCACCCCGTATACACGCTCCACCCTGTATACACGCTCCACCCTGTATACACGCTCCACCCCTGTATACACGCTCCACCCCGTATACACGCTCCCCCCCCGTATACACGCTCCACCCCGTATACACGCCCCACCCTATGTATACACGCCCCACCCCATGTACACACCACTCTATATACACGCTCCACCCTATATACACGCTCCATCCTATATACACGCTATACACTATATACACGCTCCACCCTGTATACACGCTCCACCCTGTATACACGCTCCACCCCCCCGTATACACGCTCCACCCCGTATACACGCTCCACCCTGTATACACGCTCCACCCCGTATACACGCTCCACCCCGTATACACGCTCCACCCCGTATACACGCCCCACCCCGTATACACGCCCCACCCCCATGTACACACCACTCTATATACACGCTCCACCCTATATATACGCTCTATCCTATATACACGCTATACACTATATACACGCTACACCCTGTATACACGCTCCACCCCGTATACACGCTCCACCCTATATACACGCTCCACCCCATATACACACTCCACCCTATGTACACGCTGTACACTGTATACACGCTACACCCTGTAGACATGCTACACCCTATGTACACACTCCTCCCTATATACTTTCTATACACTGTATACTGGGGATGCACCAATATTCCAGCGGCTGAAATGTATCTGCCGAAGATATTGTTAGTATTTTGCCGATGGGAAAAAGGAGCCGATAATGGCCACTGAAAACGTGCAATTTTACAGCGATTAGGGTGCGTTTTTCATAGTCCTGTGACTCAAAAAAAGCTTCAAAATGCAACACGTGGGCGTTTTCAATGCATTTCAGGCCTGGATCCCACCAGCAGTTTGCGTTTTTGGCTGTTTTGCATGTGCGTTTTTTAACCTTTTTTTTGCAATGCATTTTGCATTTTTTAATTTGTTTTGACCAACTTATTGCTGAGCAGATTAAAAACGCAAAATGCATCAAAAATGAAACTCATGAGTTTTTTGATGCATGTTTGCTGTTTTCGATGCATTTCAGGCCTGTTTCACACCAATGCAATTTACGTATTTTGTCCTTTTTGCAGTTCATTCTGTGTTTTATTCACGCACGTTTTTGACACATTTCTTGATGCGGTTTTTATGTTTTTAGTACCTTTTTTTTTTTTTTCTACCCACCATGTTGCAGGTCAGATTAAAAACACATCAAAAACTTGTCCCATGTGTGTATTTTGATACATTTTCAACGCATTTCAGGTCCGGTTCACACCAATGCAGTTTACATTTTTTTTTTTTCCATTTTGCAGTGCGTTTAATTTTTTTTTTTTTTTTCCAACTTGTTGCTGGACGGATTAAAAACACAAAATGCATCAAAAACACAACATGTGCATTTTTTATGCATTTTCAGTGCATTTCAGGCCTGTTTCATACGAATGCAGTTTGCCTTTTGTCTGTTTTGCACCTCTTTTTCAGTGCATTGTGCGTTTTTGATGTGCTTTTTAAAGCATTTGTTTGCCAAACTTGTTGCTGGGCTGAATAAAAACACAAAGCATAAAAAACGCAACACGTGTACATTTTTTATACGCTTTCAGTGCATTTCAAGCCTGGTTCACACCAAAGCAGTTTGTTTTGTCTGTTTTTGCAGTGTTTTATTGCATGCATGTTTTGATACATTTTTTAAATCTTTTTTTTTTTTTTGTCAGCTTGTGGACAGATGCAAAATGCAGCAAAAACACAACACGATTGTTTTTATGCGTTCTCAATGCATTTAAGGTCTGTTTTATACCAATACAGTTTGTATTTTGTCTATTTTGCAGTTTTTTTTTAGTGCGTTTTGCATTTTTTCACTGTTTTTAACCTTTTTTTTTCTTTTCTTTATGCGGTTTCTTTAAAATAATAGAAAAAAAAAAAATTTTGGTGGCCAACTTGTTGCTGGGCAGATTAAAAAGCAAAACTTGTGAAAATGCGTCAAAAACACACTACATGCGTTTTTTTCATCTCTGTTGATTTCTTTTGCACCAAAAATGCAATGTTTTGCATTTAAAAAAGTCCCTGACCCTTTCCATAAATGCAGCAGCTCGAAAAAGCATAGATGTGAACGTGTCCCATAGAAAGCCATGTTTAATGGACTGTAGTGCGTTTCTGCAAAAAAAGCCGTAAAAAACGCATTGATGTGAGTCAGGCCTCAATGGGGAGGTGCATTTTTGTTGCGCCTTTTTTTGTACTCCCCAAATATGCACCAAGAAATGCGGCAAGCAGGATTTAACACCACAAGGGAAGCGCAACGAACCAGTGTGAAGACATACATTGAATTTAAAGGGATGCATTTTCTTGAGCTTTCCTTGTGCCGCCTTCTTTTTTTTTTTTTTTTACTCAAAAGTGCTGCAAAAACTGCTCAGTGTGAAAGCAGCCTATTGCTATGTAGGTCCCCGCTGCTCCATTTGTCTATTTGCACACAGAGCTGTGGCTTGGCCCTGCCCCCTCTGCTCACTGGCTGTGATTGACAGCATTGGAAGCCAATAGCTCCTGCTTCTGTCTCAGCCAATGAGAGGGGGGCTTAGGTGAGTATATGGGGGGGGGGGGGGGCTGGGGGAATCTGCACACAGGTTTTTTACCTTCATGCATAGGATGCCTAGTTACATAGTCTGGCTGAAAAAAAAAAAGACAAAAGTCCATCCAGTTCAACTATAGAAAAAAAAAAGTTATAAGGCTATTCCCACAGTTGATCCAGAGGAAGGCAAAAAAAAAACCCAGCAAAGCATGATCCAATTTGCTCCTAGAGGGGAAAAAACATCCTTCCTGATCCCCCAAGAGGCAATCGGATATTCCCTGGATCAACTTTACCTATAAATGTTATATCCAGTTATATTCTGTGTATCTAAGATAGAATCCAGGAGTTTCCTACAGCAATCCACTGAACTGGCCGGAGCCAACCCTTGAGGGAGTCTATTCCACATTTTCACAGCTCTTACTGTGAAGAAACCTTTCCGTGTTTGTAGATTAAAATTATTTTCCTCCAGACTTGAAGAGTGCCCCCTTGTCCTCTGTGATGAGCTCAGGGTGAATAACTCTACACCGAGTTCACTATATGAACCACTAATACATGGAGATCATATCCCCCCTTATGTATTATACATGGAGATCATATCCCCCCTTATGTATTATACATGGAGATCATATCCCCCCTTATGTATTATACATGGAGATCATATCCCCCCTTATGTATTATACATGGAGATCATATCCCCCCTTATGTATTATACATGGAGATCATATCCCCCCTTATGTATTATACATGGAGATCATATCCCCCCTTATGTATTATACATGGTGATCATATCCCCCCTTATGTATTGTACATGGAGATCATATCCCCCCTTATGTATTATACATGGAGATCATATCCCCCCTTATGTATTATACATGGAGATCATATCTCCCCTTATGTATTATACATGGAGATCATATCCCCCCCTTATGTATTATACATGGAGATCATATCCCCCTTATGTATTATACATGGAGATCATATCCCCCCTTATGTATTATACATGGTGATCATAACCCCCCTTATGTATTATACATGGAGATCATAACCCCCCCTTATGTATCATACATGAAGATCATATCCCCCTTATGTATTATACATGGAGATCATATCCCCCCCTTATGTATTATACATGGAGATCATAACCCCCCTTATGTATTATACATGGAGATCATATCCCCCCTTATGTATTATACATGGAGATCATATCCCCCCCCCTTATGTATTATACATAAAGATCATATCCCCCTTATGTATTATACGTGGAGATCGTATCCCCCCTTATGTATTATACGTGGAGATCGTATCCCCCCTTATGTATTATACGTGGAGATCGTATCCCCCCTTATGTATTATACGTGGAGATCGTATCCCCCCTTATGTATTATACGTGGAGATCGTATCCCCCCTTATGTATTATACGTGGAGATCGTATCCCCCCTTATGTATTATACGTGGAGATCGTATCCCCCCTTATGTATTATACGTGGAGATCGTATCCCCCCTTATGTATTATACGTGGAGATCGTATCCCCCCTTATGTATTATACGTGGAGATCATATCCCCCTTATGTATTATACATGGAGATCATATCCCCCCCTTATGTATTATACATGGAGATCATATCCCCCCTTATGTATTATACATGGAGATCATATCCCCCCCTTATGTATTATACATGGAGATCACATCCCCCCTTATGTATTATACATGGTGATCATATCCCCCCTTATGTATTATACATGGAGATCATATCCCCCCTTATGTATTATACATGGAGATCATATCCCCCCTTATGTATTATACATGGAGATCATATCCCCCCTTATGTATTATACATGGTGATCATATCCCCCCTTATATATTATACATGGAGATCATATCCCCCCTTATGTATTATACATGGAGATCATATCCCCCCTTATGTATTATACATGGAGATCATATCCCCCCTTATGTATTATACATGGAGATCATGCCCCCCTTGCATGGCCGGGTCAGAGCCCAGACTTAACCACTTCAATACCTGGCACTTTTGCCCCCTTCCTGCCCAGGCCAATTTTCAGCTTCCAGCTCTCTGGCACTTTGCATGACAATTGCACAGTCATGCAACGCTGTACCCAAACTACATTTTTAGCATTTTGTTCACACAACTAGAGCTTTCATTTGGTGGTACTTAATCACCACGGGGTTTGTTTTTATTTTGCTAAATAAATGAAAAAAAAGACCAAGAGGTTTGAAAAAAATATTTTTCTTTTGTTTCTGTTATAAAGTTTTGCAAATAAATGTTCTTCATAAATTTAGGCCAAGATGTATTCTGCTACATTTCTTTGGTGAAAATAACCCAAATCAGTGTTTATTATTGTTCTGGACATTAATAATGAAAATGTTATAGGTAACTCCTAACCTCCTATTGATTAGTGGTAGAGATGAGCGAATCGAACCAGGCGAACCGGAATTCGAGTCGAATTGCCTACTTTTCTGGTGCTGCGAATCGAACATTTCCCGATCAGATCCCGCTGGTTGAAAAGTGTGTCCCTGCACATACACTTTTTGCAGTGAGCTCCGCTATTTCTGACAGTTGAAGAAGAAGAAGAATCTGACAGAAGGAACACATGTTTAGCGTTCCTCTATTCTGTTGAAAGCAATTTAGTATCTATTAGTTTTACTTATTTTCAGGATACAGATTCTTTCAACCGCTGATAGGATGTGAAAGAAGCTGTCAGAGAACTGTCAGAAATAGAGGAACTCTCACATACACTTTTTGCCGGCTTGGAATTATTCTTATTTTTCATCCTAACTATCTTCTTCTTCATTCCCTCCTCATCCTCTTCTTCTGAGAACTGAGGATGAATTAAGATGAAGAAGAAGAAAGAAGTAGGATGAAAAGAAGAGATAATTCCAAGCCGGCAAAAAGAACTGTATGTGCAGGACAGTTCTCCTCTAAGTGTATTATTTGCAGGAATTTATGGTCATTGATACAAGGAAAAAGGACATCTTAGAGTCATTAATAGTCTATACAGTTCTATGACATTCCCTCCATTACAGCGGTTGAAACCGCTGTATGGAGTGAATGTCCACAGAACTGTCATAAAATAGTCTATTTCTGACAGTTCTGGGACATTCAAACATTCCATAAATGACAGCGGTTTCAAATAACCGCTGTATGGAGTGAATGTCCCAGTTTCCATAAATGGATCCATTTATGGAAACAAATAGATACAATTTTCAACCGCTGTATGGAAGGACAGTCCCAGAACTGTCATTAAATAGTCTATTTCTGACAGTTCTGGGACTGTCCTTCCATACAGCTGTATGGTCCCAGAACTGAAAATAGTCACAGTTCTGGGACATATCTAAACATTGTATCTATTTGTTTCCATAAATGGATCCATTTATGGAAACAAATAGATACAATGTTTCAACCGCTGTATGGAAGGACAGTCCCAGAACTGTCAGAAATAGACTATTAATGACAGTTCTATGACATTCCCTCCATACAGCGGTTGAAACCGCTGTATGGAGTGAATGTCCCAGAACTGTCATAAATAGTCTATTTCTGACAGTTCTGGGACATTCACTCCATACAGCGGTTGAAACATTGTATCTATTTTTTTCCATAAATGACATTCTGCAGATACACTTAGAGGAGCGCTGCAGATACACTTTTTGCCGGCTTGGAATTATTCTTATTTTCATCCTACTTCTTCTTTTTCTTCTTATGAGGATGAGGATGAAGAAGAAGAAGTAGGATGAAAATAAGATTAATTCCAAGCCGGCAAAAAGTGTATCTGCAGCGCTCCTCTAAGTGTATCTGCAGAATGTCATTTATGGAAAAAAATAGATACAATGTTTCAACCGCTGTATGGAGTGAATGTCCCAGAACTGTCAGAAATAGACTATTTTTGACAGTTCTTGGACATTCCTTCCATACAGCGGTTGAAACATTGTATCTATTTGTTTCCATAAATGGATCCATTTATGGAAACAAAAATAGATACAATGTTTCAACCGCTGTATGGAAGGAATGTCCCAGAACTGTCACAGAAACTGTCACAGAACTGTCCTTCTCATCCTTCCCTTCTTCTCATCCTTCTTCTCATCCTTCTTCTCATCCTTCTCCTTCTTCTCATCCTTCTCCTTCTTCTCATCCTTCTTCTCATCCTTCTTCTCATCCTTCTCCTTCTCATCCTTCCCTTCTCCTTCTTCATCATTCTCCTTCTTCTCATCCTTCTTCTCATCCTTCTCCTTCTCCTTCTTCTCATCCTTCTCCTTCTCTCTTTCTTCTCATCCTTCTCCTTCTCCTTCTTCTCATCCTTCTCCTTCTCCTCATTCTTCTCCTTCCTTCTCTCATCCTTCTCCTTCTCCTTCTTCTCTCCTTCTCCTTCTCCTTCTCCTCATCCTTCTCCTTCTCCTTCTCTCATCCTTCTCCTTCTCCTTCTTCTCATCCTTCTCCTTCTCCTTCTTCTCATCCTTCTCCTTCTTCTCATCCTTCTCCTTCTCCTTCTTCTCATCCTTCTCCTTCTCCTTCTCTCATCCTTCTCCTTCTCCTTCCTCATCTCCAAGGGCATTTAAATTAAAGGTACAGTGTTCTGCACTAATTTAAAGGCTCTCTGAAGCCTAGAAACCATTTTTATAAGTCATCTTCGTAGCGGAGAAATTCGCATCGAATCGAATTTCATACTGGAATCAGCCGAATCGAATTTTTCAATTCTTCGCTCATCTCTAATTAGTGGTTCCAAATTACTAACTACTGCAGTGGGGAACAGACACAAAACGATACACTCGGCATCTTTCCAAATAACTGTTCTGTTTATTTGTATTTGAAGTATTTTTATACACATGATTATGTAGGTATCACATTAATATTATGTAGCCCTGTTTTGGGGGGGTTATGTGAAATGGCCCACACCAAACAAGCTATGGCGCTAACCTGTATATGAGTAGGCAATCCTGAGCCTTCGCTATATGGAAGAGGGGGTTGTGATAATACAAATGGCAGTGCCTCCACCTAGAATAGGGATCCTGTAATTGAGGAGACTCACCCCTTTCTAGGAATGTAACAGGTAAACAACTTAAAGTAACTATACATAGCAGTATTAATGCACCCAGCTTATATTTCTAACATGAAAACATGTCACCACACCTGTATGAGATTAATGCAAATTTTATATAAAGCAGCCACATAAAACAGGATGCATAAGAATAACATTCAGGAATTACAATTTACCATAAATTGGGAGGTTGCAATTATACCCGGGTATATGTGCATGTAGTATACAGAATACCTCCAACCATGGGTTATAGCGCAGTCCAGTTGCAGGGGCCCCTAGAGAGGTGAGAGTCAATAAAATGCACGCTTCCACTTCAAATGCTGCGATGGCGTCCAAGTAACACGTTCTATGCGGATGATTGCACTGCTTGTCTGACGATCAGCGATGCATCACCTAAAAGGATAAAATGCCCTATCTCTCCTTACTCTTAGTCCCTGTCCGTAAACTGGGCTGTCACCGCAACCGGGCCTCTATCTGTCTAAGTGGCCGTCGGATGCCTAACCTACCTCTAGCCTAATCTATCCAACGCTCCCTATGCTAATCCTAGCTAAAGAGAGATCCAGACCAATAGGGGTGCTGTGGCTTTAAGCAAAGAGGCTGCAAAGATACACTGCAATTAACAGAAAGTTCACCTGACAGTCTTATGCAGGTGAAAACACTGATCTATCTATCTATATAGACAACTATAAGGATTCTGCAGTGTGTAAATAGAATAATGATAATGAACCACAAATCTCTCTCTTACAGAGATATTAGGGTTCCAATACAGAAGTTGAAATATAACAGAGGCAGACCTAATCTGCTTCAGTAACAACTAGATAGATAACAGCCTTGTTAATCTGGATCATTACTCACAGAATCACCATACAGTTCTCCCCAGATACACAGCACATGGCAGGCTGACACCCTCTGCCTGATACTTTCTGGAAAAACAAACTATATCACATCCTGGGGTTTCTTGACCTCCTTGCAGGGGCAGGAAGCACACCTAGGGACTTGTCTGTGTAATGGGACCTCTATGGTAGTGGCTGTATATGAATGTAAACAAACCACAACTAGTGTATAAAATAACAGTTCCCTACAATTACAATTGTACTTTTATGGTAACAACGGGAATTACATAGGCAGGCTGATTTCTAATCAGGACTTGAAAGAATGCAAACATGTAATGAGAACGTTATTAGTGCCGTGTGCACAATGAGTGCAGTGTACAATACATAAGCAAAGCACACAAAATAAAATGCAGAATTTACAAATTTCCTTTACAATTATTTAGTCTGTAGGAAAGTTAAAGTTATCGAGTCCACAAAGTATGTTCTATATCTGAAAATCGATCAGTCCTGATGTACTGATGGCCGATCTAATTTCTTGAGGCCCAATAATGTCAACAGTACAGATGACCCCTTTTTTTGAAAGTAGACAGTCCGAGGTT
Source organism: Staurois parvus (assembly GCA_951230385.1). Classification (NCBI taxonomy): domain Eukaryota; kingdom Metazoa; phylum Chordata; class Amphibia; order Anura; family Ranidae; genus Staurois; species Staurois parvus. The sequence continues at coordinate 550 of CATNWA010002589.1, read as the reverse complement.
TTTAGTAAGGGGCATGGTGAGTTTTTTTGAAGTTGTAATTTTTTTTTATCAGAATTTTTTGGAAAATAAAGAAATTAAAACATTTTTTCGCAAATGTGGGTTTTTTTATATACTGTCACCAATGCAGTACAGCATCATCATATAACTGGTGTGGCGGTGATCAGGGACACTGGTGACAGTACGAAGAAATGAAAAAAAAATTGTGTTTTCAGTTTTTTTTATTTATTACATTTTTTTTTTAAGATTTTTTTTTCATAATACACAATGACCAGAGTAGTATAATGCTACCATAGTAACATTGTAATACTTTGGAGAAGTCATCAGTATTCATTTTTTTTTTTTACACATTATGATTGCTTATAGGAAAGAATTTATTTGCTATAAACAAGCATTTAACTGAATTAAATCGATTCATTCAGGTTTTTTTTTGTTGTGATTGGCCACAGCTAAATCACATGACACAGATGAGCTGTGATTGGCCCAGTCTGTACATGTGACCAATCACAGCTAGTGACACAATTGTGTATAATGGATGGCATGAATGGAAGTC
>CATNWA010002588.1:0-20252 GCA_951230385.1 Staurois parvus | reverse complement strand
ATTTTTCAGAAAGAAAAAGCTGTGTAAATTCCATTATCTATACCATGTTTGTAGACCATAACTTCACACAAACAATAAAAAAAAAAAAAAAAAAAAAAAAAAAAAAAAAAAAAAAATAAAACAAAAAAAAAAAAAACAAAAAAAAAAAAAAATTTTTAAAAAAGGAAATGTCGCAGGAAATAAATTTAAAAATAAAAAAAAAAGGTCTAACTTTGAGTTTATTAAATATTTTTTATAAAAAAAAGTAAAAAAATACAAAAAAAAAAAAAAAAAAAAAAAAAAAAAATGTGTTTATTAAAAAAAAAAAAAAATAAAAAAAAAGGTGAAAAAAAAAAACCAAAAGAAAGCTCTATTTGTTCGCAGCGTGACTGCATCGAGAGGTGAGAAATGCCAATAACCGGCATTTCCCTGTATACATGTGATCAGGATGTGATTGGACACAGCTGATCACATGACCGAGCTGAACATATTCGGATCTTCGATAGATCGGTGATCCGCTGTGACCTAGGGATAAAGCGCACAACCGATTCGCCGCGCTGCACGCTCTGAGCCCGCGCATGTGCGGTAGAATGGCGAGGACGTAATGATGTCCTCCCAGAACGAGAGAACACTCTGCGCCCATCATTTTACTTTATGTGTTGGCTGGCGAGGTGGTTAAGGAACTACTACACTGTAATGGGCTAGCTTCAATTCTTTTGTTCAGTTAAGTTTGTCATTAACATTACATACTATTTATGTAACTTTTCCAATATTTTAACATCTACCCAACATACCTAAACCTCCCTGGCGGTTTTCCTGTGTGTAGGCTCGGGGTAAAGTTTCAGTACCATAAATTGGGTATCCCCGAAGCAAACACTAGGGGCTTACCATGCGGCGTTGTCAGGGGACTCACTGCAGCACTTACTTGTCTTTCACTCTCGCGTTGTCCGCTTTTGTGGTCCCTGCAAGCTTCCCGGCCATCTCCTCCGGCCTGATGCCGGCATCCGTGTTCCATTCCTGCGGAGCGTCGGGACATACGGGGGGCGGATTTTAAAATTTTAAAAACTATCATTTTTCTAATAAAACGAATATTACAAAGTAAAACATTACTGTTTCAAACATTTCACATACATTTTGTCCCTAGTGCTGTGTCCTGTCCCATGCCATTCATTTTTACTGTTTCTTTTGCCTGGAAACTTTAGAAAAGGTTCCATGGCGTCCCTGTTAGGTCAAAAGTGGTTTTAGACCAGCTAGAGAGAACAGCGATAGTAAATTAGAACCACTTGCAGAATTGAGTGCGACGTGATAATGGTTTGTGTGGACGGGAAATTCGGTCATCAGACAACTGAAAAACGATTCTGCGACTGTGCTCTGTAATGTGCGAAACTTGGCTACTATATTTTCAATTTTCAGTGTGTTTGGTTTGATTATTAATATTGAATTAAATGTATTATTATTATAGTATTATTTTTTTATGAGATTATTTATTACATTAGATAATTTTTTGATTTTGTTTTTGTGTTTCATGTTCTTATCCTACCCCGGGGAGGATGTTTATTAGACTCTCGTGTTCGGGACAGATTTCAGTGAGTTATTCCTAAAAATTGCAGGCCTACTATAAAAAAATACATATTCATGCAAAAAAACATGTACCACTTTCAGCACAGAAATATGGAACATAATCAGACCGCTAGGGAGGTTAAAGTTAAAGTAACTTACTATTTTAAAGGTTTTTTTTTATTATCTCATCTAGGAGGTACATTGTTCACTTACTTAGAAATTAATCCGGAACTAAAGGCAACTATACCCCCTATACACATTATTAGTCAAAATAATAGTATATACAATTTACCATACAACTACATGAGGGGGGAAACAATTTTTCTAACACCTAAAGCCTACCTACTTTATACATTGTGGTATTCTGTTCCGGTTTATTACCAATGGGATGTCATTAATAGAAAATATCCCAAACTCAGTCTTATTCTGTTTGGGGAAATCTGACTCATTCTACGGATCTTAACCCTTCACGACGGCGCCTCCCGGCCCTTTAAGAGTTTCAGAATAGCCGGGAGCGGACGGTGGGGGCGGCATTTTAGGGGTCATGTGACCACTGTTTATCGTTCAACGGCAGTCACATGATCGGAAAGGTCCCGATCGACAAGAGGAGACCGGGACCTTTCCGTGAGTATCAGACATGTGTGCTGGGACGCGCTCTTGGCACATGATGTCCTTTTTCATAGAACGCAAATGCGTGGCGCGGCTCGGCGTCTAAGGCCCAGGATGGACGGCAGATGCGCCGCTCGCGCTCTGCGCTGGTCTTGGGTCCGCGAGTGAAGAGGTTGGATTTCTTGCCAACCGTCACACACAGGAGTACTGGTGGCAAAGAGGCCCCCACCACTGGACAACTTTACCTTAGCAAGATGATCCACTCTTCCATTCATTTTTTAGTGCAATATACAACATACTGTACTTCTCCCCTCGGTCCTCTATTCAATGTGCCACTCACTCAGTTCTTGTATGCATGTCGAGTCTTGGTAATCCCCATGTCAAATCTCGCATTCTAGACTTGTGTCCTCTGTGTCTCTTTGCAGACTCTGGTCCTGGTGTACTGTCTACCACGTTATGAACATAGATAATGTTCATAAATCACCATGTCAATGAGAGTGAACTATATAATGAATATAAAAATTAATAGAGTAAATTTTGAATTGTAGTGATTGTGTGTAAAAGTTGACCTCAGTGTATGTTTGAACATGTGCTCTGTTAATCACCTATTGGTCTGGTCTTAGGTGATTGTCTTCTGCTCTCCAGTTGTAACTACTCATCACATGAAACCTAGAGATATATCTTCATAACTATGTATATGATCTTGATAATGTATATACTAGTCCCCTAGATAACGCTAGATTGCTTTGTGTCCCATATAGGTCTGCCTCTGTTGCGTTGTATTATGTTAAGGTTCACTCTATTGATTAATGTTGGCTCCCTTTCGGCGACTTCTGTATCTCATTGTTATATTCTTTACTATTCTTATGTTCGTGTACTCATAGGTAGATGCTCATAGTTTTTGTGTGTGATAATCCCTCACTACTCCTCTCATAAAGATAGGTTCGACCCAAATGTGAGTTGACGCGATGTACTGATGTGACCATCCACCCCCATGACATCTCGCCTTACTGTCAAACAAGCAGCTCCAGTGCTCGCGTGTGTGATCTAGATGTCGAAGTCACAATACACCTGTCAGAGGGTAAAGTAGAGAGGCGTGTGTATATCTGCTTGCATAAACAAATGAACATACGCATGATTAGCAACTGAATGTGTAAAAGTGAAAAGTACATCAATGTGACTAATCAACTGTGGCCTCCATAATTCACATGAAATCCATTTGTGCTACGGTGAAAAAGACGAAAAATCACTCACCAAGTGCAACTGATAGAAAAATATAATACAGTTAGTTCCATATATATTTGGACATTGAGCATCAATTTCTTTTTCCTTGTCGCACCGTATTGTACAAAACAATCCAATCTATAGTTAAATACAGCATATTGCATGAGGCGGCTCTAGACTTCTCTGAAGGCCTTAGGTCAAAAACTCCAATGACCATGAGGTTCCGCGTACTCACGCCCATAAGTTGAATAGAAGTATGTGATTACTCACCAAAGTGATAAAAATTTAACTTGCTATGCCATCGCATATCCCTGTAACTTAAATCCTATGAACTATTAATTCCACTACATTTCTAAAATTACTGTCTCTATCCAATTGAGATCCCCGTACAGTTGCCAGAACTGCGAGGCATTAAAGGGACTCTCGTAAAGTGTATTTTTTTTTCACTCTCTAAAATAACAAAACATGTCTATAGCTTACCCCATCTGAGCAGCTCGATTTTGCACAGATCGAGGCTCCCGCGACCTGGTCTTGATGCGCGAGGAGAACCTCTCGGTTGGCTGTCACTGCATTCTTCCCACAGAGTGCATCTCACGTGTCAAGCGAGCGCTCCCTCGCATGGTGTAGATCGCTACCATCGGCGGCGCTCCCCGTGATACAGGCGTCGAGCTAGAAATCACACGAGCCCCGCCCCCCATGCGCGCCGCTGATCATTGAGAAGAGATTGACGTAGCAGGGAAAGAGGCAGAACTTCCCGATGTGCAGGCCTCGTGCCTTCAATCCATCCACTCCAGCCTAACAGCTGCCAGTCTGAGTGGTGAAGATGAAGTCGGAAGCGACCTCGGGATGAAGATCTTTCGAGTGGGTGAGGTTTTTAAGTAAAACGGTGGGGCTGGGGGCTCCGCGCACAGGTGATATGTTTTTTCGACCTTATATGCATGAGAATGCATTAAGGTGAAAAAACATTCTACCTTTACAACCCCTTTAAACATAGATGTTGGTGTGAGATAAGGTATATATTTGATACAAAAATGTAGACACGCTGGACCGATCCGCGCATCAAAATTGTGCAGCTGCTGAAGTGGCATTATCGCTTTGTGCTGACTCATACATCCTGGTTTCCGAAAAATGTCTTTGTGGGCCCATATAGCTCATTTCCAGTTCCTTTGCATGTTTAATCACACATGCTGTCGTCGGTCGTGACTTCGGAACCATGCAAGGACCAATTTAAACTAATAGATCATAGAAGCAAGATTGACAGTCGTAAACACGATCAGTTCCACTGTAAAAGAATGAGGTGTGTCACCAGATTCCATATTTCCTTCCAATCCAAACAGCTGGATCTCTATGATTGGAGGAGAGAAGACATGGCAATGTATGGGGGTCACTGTCATCACTCAGAGCGTCCCGCTACAAAGACAAGTCTACACCCCCCACAGGGGACTAGGGGGAGGAGGAGCCAGTACCCCCCCCATCTATACACACCTTACCTCTCACCATATACATCGTACTCCATACCAATCCCGGGATCTATTCATCCATCCTATGGGGAGTGCTGTGCACCCCTCCCCTCCCCCATCACACCACTCCACCACAATGACCCCCCCCCCATCCACATCTACACTATGGGGAGCTATAGGGACCCCATAAACCATCCTACACATGTTCTCTACATCACAATGCGCACTCCAGGTCCTTATATGCTCTCCCCCCACAGCACACCTCCATGTATACCCCATAACACACTCCATGCGTCCCCTATTCACCTTTCTATAACACATAGCACACATCCCATATGTTTCCTACACACTCTTCTACATCACAGCGCACTCCAGGTGTCCCCCATACACTCTCCTATACCCCCAAACACACTCCATGCATCCCCCATACACACTCTCCTATACCCCGTAGAACACTCAATGCATACCCCATAAACACTCAACGTATACTTCCCATAACACACTCCATACGTCCACCATATTGACCATCTATACACACTCACACATCCCCATACATTATCCTAAACCCCATAACACACTCCATGCATGTCCCCCATGCCCATCACACTCTGTGTCCCCCATAACACACTCCATGCATTCCCCATACACTGTCCTATACCCCATAATGCACTCCCATGTATCCCCATATACACACTCCATGCATCCCCCATACACTCTCCTATACCCCAAAGCACACTCCATGCCCTCCATAACACATCCACGCGTCAGCCTATACAGTCTCCATAACACACTCCTTGCGTCCCCACACATTGTCCTATACCCAATAACACACTCCATGCCCCATCTCCTATATACCCCCATAACACACTCCATGCATCTACCATACACTCCTATACCCCATAACACGCTCCATGCATCCCCCATACACTCACCTATACCCCATAATGCACTCTCATGTGTTGCCCAACAGCAAGGCTCTCTCCCCACATCATAATCAGCACTCAGAATTGCGTCCCCCATCACTCTCCTAAAGGGATTCGTCCCCGAAACGCACTCCATTTGACCGCACTCCATAGAACACCTTGCCTGCCGTTGTTGCCATTGTCATTTTTCTATCTATGCTTTTTAGATACATGCTTCGTCCAGTAATGCATTCTTGTTACCCTACAATAAACCTTGGATAATGCACTAGGTAAAACACCACCATGCATCCCTCTATCCAGTCCTATACCCGTCTGAGGGGGGCTGCATCCCCCAGCACTTCCTTTGGTTGTACCCCTGTCCACATCCACACTTGGCTTCCCATACACTCTGTGCATATCCTGAGGCCTAACACACTCCATATCCCCCTTACACTCACCTATACCCCATAACACACTCCATGCATCCCCCATACACTCACCTATACCCCATAACACACTCCACGCATCCCCATACACTGTTCTATACCCCATAACACACTCCATCATGTGTCCCCCTTACACTCACCTATACCCCCATAACACACTCCATGCACTACCATACACTCTCCTATACCCCATATTACACACTCCATGTGTCCCCTATTCACCATCCATAATACACTCCACGCATCTATCATACACTCTCCTATATCCATAACACACTCCATGCATCCCCCCATACACACTCTCCTATACCCCATATTACACTCCATGTGTCCCCTATTCACTATCCATAATACACTCCACGCATCTACCATACACTCTCCTATATCCCATAACACACTCCATGCATCCCCCATACACCGTCCTATACCCCATAATGCACTCCCATGTGTCCCCCTTACACTCACCTATACCCCATAACACACTCCATGCGTCCCCTATTCACCATCCATAATACCTCCACGCATCTACCATACACTCTCCTATACCCCATAACACACTCCATGCATCCCCCATACACTGTCCTATACCCCATAATGCACTCCCATACTCTCCGTACACTCACCTATAACTCCATAACACACTCCATGCCTCCCCCATACACTCTCCATAAAACACACTCCATGCATCCCCCATACACTCTACTATACCCCATAAAACGCTCCATGCTTCCCATACACTCTCCTATACCCCATAACACACTCCATGCGTCCCCCATACACTCTAATATACCCCATAGCAATCCATGTGTCCTCCATACACTCTCCAATACCCCATAACACCCTCCATGCGTCCCCCATACACTCTGCTGTACCCAATGACACACTCCCTGTAACACACTGCATGCGTCCCCCATACACATCCCTACACCCCCTAACATACTCCATGCATCCCACATACACTCGCCATAACACACTCTGTGTTCCCCATAAACTCTCCATAACCAGGAACGCACTGCATGCGTCCCCCATGCACTCTCCTATACCCCATAGCGCACTTCATGCATCCCCCATACACTCTCCAATACCCCATAGCGCACTCCATGCGACCTCCATTACACACTCTATGCATCCACCATACAGTCTCCATAACACACTCCATGCATCCCCCATACACTCTCCTATATTCCGTAACGCACTCCATGCATCCCCCGTACACTCTCTTATACCCAATAGCACACTCCATGTGTCCCCCATACACTCTCCTATACTCCATAGCACAATCTAGGTGTCCTCCATAAACTCTTCTATACCCCATAGCGCACGTCATGCATCCCCCATATACTCTCCTATGCCCTGTAGCACACTCCATGCGTCCCCATACATTCTCCTATACCCCATAGCGCACTCCATGCGTCCCCTATACACTCTCCTTTACCCCAAAACACACTTCATGCGTCCCGATACACTCTTATACTCCATGTGTCCCCAATACACTCTCCTGTACCCCATAGCGCACTCCATGTGTCCCCCTTTGACTCTCTAAAACCCCATAAAACACTCCATGTGTCTCCCATAGCACATTCCATGCATCCCCCATACATTCTACTATACCCATAGCAATCCATGCGTCCTACATACACTCTCCAATGCCCCATAACACCCTCCATGCGTCCCTATACACTCTGCTATACGCTGTTACACACTCCTTGTGTTCCCTATACACTCTCCTATACCCAATGACACACTCCATAACACACTGCATGCATCCCCCATACACATCCTTACACCCCATAACATACTCCATGCATCCCACATACACTCGCCATAAACTGAACGCACTCTGTGTTCCCCATAAACTCTCCATAACCAGGAATGCACTGCATGCGTCCCCCATGCACTCTCCTATACCCCATAGCGCACTCCATGCGACCTCCATTACACACTCTATGCGTCCACCATACAGTCTCCATAACACACTCCATGCATCCCCATACACTCTCCTATATTCCGTAACGCATTCCATGCATCCCCCGTACACTCTCCTATACCCAATAGCACACTCCATGTCTCCCCCATACACTCTCCTATACTCCATAGCACAATCTAGGCATCTTCCATAAACTCTTCTATACCCCATAGCGCACGTCATGCATCCCCCATATACTCTCCTATGCCCTGTAGCACACTCCATGCGTCCCCATACATTCTCCTATACCCCATAGCGCACTCCATGCGTCCCCTATACACTCTCCTTTACCCCAAAACACACTTCATGCGTCCCCATACACTCTTATACTCCATGTGTCCAGCATATACTTTCCTACACTCCATAACATGCTCTATGCGTCCCCCACACACTCCATCTGTCCCTCATACAGTCTCCCATACTCCATGCATCCCCCATACACTCTCCCTAACACACTCCTTGCATCCAGCGTACACTCTGCAAAACATACTCCATGTGTCCCCCGTACACATTCCTATACCCTGTAACGCACTCCATGTGTCCTCCATACACTCACCTATACCCCATAACACTCCATGCAACCCCTATACATTCTCCTCTCTCCCTTAATACACTCCATGCATCCCTCATACACTCCAGTACAGTGTCACTGTACTACTTGTGGGGGGGGTGAAGATTTTTTTCTTTTTAAACTGATTGCTTTTACACCCAAAAAGGCTGTAAAAGCAATCATTTCTCCTTCTCTCTAGCTGCATTCTTGTAGCCAAGGATAAATACTGTGAGAGCCGTGATTGCTCACAGCTTGTCACATGGTACAAGGCTGTTGTGAATAGCCTTGTACCATGTGACCTCTGTGATCATTCACAGATTTCACATGTAGTAAGCAATGATGTCACAAGTTACTACTCTGCATGTGATCACTGATTGGTTAATCAGTGATCACATGATCGGGACCTCGCACGGAGGTCCCGTCCGATGATCGGTGTTTCACTGTGTCCGGAGGACACAGTGGGCACCGGATCATGGTGCTGCGCGCTCCCAGGGAGCGCGCACAAGCAGGGGGCCAGGAAAGTCGTTTATAAACGGCCACCCGACCCTGCACTGCCACCGTTCGGACGTTTATATACAACGGCCGAATGGGAGGTGGTTATTCACCGCTCCGTTTTTTATCCCTTGCTAAATTAACAAAAAAAGACCAAAAATGTGGAAAAAAAAAACACGTTTTTCTTTGTTTCTGTTATAAAAGTTTGCAAATAAATAATTGTTCTCCATACATTTAGGCCGAGATGTATTCTGCTACATGTCTTTGGTGAAAATAACCCAAATTAGGATGTATTTTTTAGTTTGTAGGAAAGTTCTAGAGTTCACAAACTATGGGATAGATCTGAAAATTGATCAATCCTGAAGTACTGACAGCCAATCTAATTTCTTGAGGTCCAAGAATATCAGAACAGTACAGATATCCCCCAAATGACCCCTTTTTGCAGAGTAGACAGTCTGACGTATTTCATAAGAGGCATGGTGAGTTTTTTGAAGTTGTATTTTTTTTGTCATAATTTTTCGGAAAATTGAAAAAATGCAAAAAATTATTTTCACAATTTTTTTTTTTACATACTGTCACCAGTGCAGACATGAGACCAAAAACAAAACAGTCTCGGGCATGACCACCAGATATGCAATACATCTCCACGATGGCCACAACCCCGAAAACATTGATCACTACAGGCAGGGTTAGCCCGGGCCAACCGAGCCGGAACCCAGTACCAACAAAACAATACCTTATAGGCTGCCTCCAGGGTGGTCGTATTAAATGAGCATTTAGGTATGAGTGACCAGGCCTTATTCCAGTCCTCCGGATCCACAGCCACTCCCAGATCGCACTTCCACTGAACAACATATGAAAGAGAAGTATGCGACGAGCGTCTGTTCAAAGCTGCAGAAAGAAGGGATATAAGGCCCGGAGCGCCCGGACTCTGTTGGCAAAGCTGTTCAAAGGCAGATTTCTGGTACGGGAAAGCAGAAGTGCCCCGCAGCGAGAGCAGCCAGTGTCGCAATTGAAGATATCGAAAGAATTCCGCCGGGGGGATATTCCGGGATTCCCGAAGAGAGTTCCAGGTGGGAAAGGACCGAAAAATCAAAAAGTGCCGCACCTGCGAAAAACCATTAGTCACCCACCAAGAAAACGCCCCTGGGTGAACTAAACCTGGTGGGAAAAGAGAGTTGTTAATAATTGGGAGCAAAGGCAGAAAAGGTGACATCAGGCCACCAGAGTAATGTACCGAGTCCCGGACTTGTAAGCCATGAAGTAACATCGGACTCAGTGCCATAGGGCGCAGGGCAGGGGGAAGCCATAGAAGCGTCGACAGTGCGATCGGGGCACAATTAGGTAGTTCCAACAGGACCCAGAGGGGGACGTCAGAAGAGGCGTGCAACATAGACAGCGGGGCAATCTGGCTCGCCTGATAATACTTAGTTACATTAGGCACCCCAAGACCACCCTGAAGTCTATGGACGAAAAGCGTATTTTTGGATACTCTGGGGTGCTTATCGGCCCAGATAAAACGCATTAACTTCGCCTGAAGCAACCGAAGAAAATGAGGGGGAACCCGCACGGGGAGTGTGCGAAAATAATACAACAATTTCGGCAAGATGGTCATTTTCACCGAATTAACCCGTCCTATCCAAGACAGGTGCGGAAATTGCCAAGAATGCACAAGAGAGGATAGAGAGCTAAGCAATGGATAATAATTCGCAGCAAACAAGGAGTCATAAGTGGGGGTCAAGCGAATGTCTAAGTATTCAAGAGAAGAGGAAGCCCATTTGTAAGGGAAGTGGGATTGTAGGCACGAAACCAAATCTGAAGCCAAAGTAATATTGAGGGCGACAGTCTTATCCAAGTTGATACGGAGACCCGAAATCAAGGAGAAGTGCTCAAGAACCTGTTGCAAATTAGGAAGCGTCGTCAGGGGGTTAGTAAGAGTCAGGAGGGCATCGTCCGCAAAAAGGTTCAGTTTGAACTCCTGTCCCGCGTAAGGAACCCCCCGATACATTGCAATCGGTCCGAAGCGCTAAAGCCAGCGGCTCAAGCGCCAGGACAAAGAGCTCTGGGGACAGGGGCAACCCTGTCTCGTCCCTCGCCCAATAGGAAAGGGATCTGAAAAATACCCAGCGTATTTAACGGAGGCCGAAGGAGAAAAATACAAGGCCTGAATCCAAGAAAGAATAGAATCCCCAAAACCCCAACGAGACAGCACAAACCGCAGATATTCCCAGGATAGAGAATCAAAGGCTTTATATATGTCTAAAGACAGTAAGAATCCTACGATTTTCCGCTGTTGCAGAAAATGTATAAGATGGACCACCTTACGAACGTTATCACCCGCCTGCCTCCCGGGGACGAACCGTACTTGGTCCCTGTGGACCATACTACGCAAATATTTATTGATGTGAAAACTAAGGATCTTGCCCAATATCTGCAGGTCTTCATTAAGAAGAGAAATGGGCCGGAAGGCTTGCGGTTCCTGTACATCATCGGTCGTCTTAGGAATCATGGCGATATGCACTCTAAGGGCATCTGGAGAGGGCAAGGAGCCCTGTCGTAATGCATTAAAATAGTCAGCCAAAAAGGGCGCCAACAAGGCTGAGAATTTCTTATAATAAAGATCGGAAAAGCCGTCGGGACCTGGGGCCGCGGTGGACCGTAAAGATTTGATAGCTTGGAGCACTTCTGTTACAGTGACACCGGCGTTGAGTGCCACCTGTGCTGCCTCGGATAACCCAGAAAGTCGGAGATCTTGAAAGAATGCCTCTGCTTGAGCCACGGAGAAGGGATCTGGTTTAGCGTACAGGCACGAAAGGAAGTCTGAGAAACGGGAAACTATCTGCTGGGGATTAGAAGTACAGCCCCCTGTAGGAAGTCGCAGTCGAATCGGTTTATGGGGTTTCCCCACAGAATTGAGTTTCCTGGCCAGCATCGGGCCGGCTTATTAGCACAGGAATAAAATTTGTGTTTGGTCCAACGCAGGGCCCGTTCCGCCTCCGAAGAGGCAAGTAGGTCCAACTTTGCCGCCAGAGCGTCCCGAGCGCGTTTATGGGCCGCGGATGGAGATAACTTCCAACGCGCACCTGCAGAGGCCAGGAGAGAATGAAGCTCCAAAAGTCGGCGCTCCCCGCTTCCGTACCGCCGCCAGCTGTATAACATGACCCCGCATCGTGGCCTTATGCGCCTCCCATAGGGGCACAGCCGAAGAGACCGATCCCGAGTTTTCCGTGAAGTATGTTCGTAAGAAAAAACTCTATTTGTTGGCAGGTAGTCTGAGTGGTCAATAAAGAGTCATTAATGAGCCAATGAAAATGGCGCCGTTCTGACCCAGAAAGGGCCAGGAGGAGTACCGAGGGATCATGGTCCGACCAGGGTGAGGAGGGAATAGTTATCCGCCGAACCAAGGGAAGCTGCTGAACATACATGAATATATGGTCAATTCTACAAAAACCGTCATGAGGATTGGAATAGAATGTAAAGTCGCGCTCGGTTGGGTGAAGTTCCCTCCAGACGTCCGCCAGCCCCGCCATCCGCAAGAGAGAGCGCATACGTTCCTCCAACACCAAGTCATTAAAAGGGGTCGACCCCCGTGCGTAGCGCCTATCCAATGTGGAATCCAAGGTAAGATTTGAATCCCCCAAAACAAGAAGAAGACCCTTACAGTGTCGGGAAACAATGGTGCAAAGATGCGAAAAGAATTTATGCTGATAACGATTAGGCGCGTAGTAAGAGACAAAAGTAACCTCCTGGTCCCAGAGGGTGCCTTGCAGAAGCAGATACCTGCCTGTGGGGTCCACTATATTCCTAGCACAGACAAAAGGGAGATTGCGTTTAAAAGCTATCAGTACACCCCGATGCTTCTCAGGAGCCGAGGCCGTGTAAAAGGTGGGATAGTGAGGTGAAAGATAACGCGGAGCGGAGGACTGAGAAAACCTGGTCTCTTGTAAACATACCACATCAATTTGTTGCGATTTGAGGTGATGAAAAACTTTAGCCCGCTTCTGAGGCGAATTAAAACCTTGAACATTTTGTGAATGTATTTTCAAAAGGGGCGAGGCCATGGCGGCATCAGAGAAACACGCTCAGCAAAAAAAAGCCTAAAGCAGCCAGCAATTTCCACTCCCAATGGCGATCGGACCGTGGCGTCCCGGAACCCTGCATAAAACAAAAAACGAAAAAGAACAGAGAAGAAAAAAAACAAAAAGAAAAAAGGAAAAAGACACACAAAAAGTATATACAACAGTGCAATCGTGTCACGCCAATGGTGACATGCATCCTACACGTGAAGGATACCAGTTAGGGGTGGCTCTATCACCGGACACATGGCTGCAAATGGAAACATCAAAAACATAAGCCCTCAGGGGGCAAAAAGGCAATAAGGCAACGTACATAATAAAACGGGGTACCAAAATAATAAAACTAAAAGTCCCAGGAGCGGGAACCTCCGTGATGACCTCCCCATAGAAACCCGGAGAACCATAGGGGCCAACCTCCTCCCACCCAACCAGGCCTACCCGGTCATCCTCCCACCCCGGAACCCGAGGGAACCATCACCCAATGCCACCAACGGAGACCCGAATATCATCACCCGGGCCCAAAATAGGCTATGGCAGCAGAAAGTCATGAGTCTTAAGTCCAGGAAGAGACCCCCCCCCCAACCAGGGATAGAACCCAAGGGAGCAAGCTGGAGCAGTCCCAACCTGGAATGCCAACAAACTGGGAAAGCCCAAAGGGCCAAACTCACGGTCCCGTCAGAAAAGTCCATCGGTGAGACGATACGTGGGAGGTCCAAAACGCATCTTCAGCCTGGAGAAGAACAGGAAGGACTTGATCGCGAAGGGGTCTGAGGGAGGGCCCTCTTCCTGTTGGATGACCGCTCCCAGATGTGGCCCGGAGGAAGCGGCCTCGCCGGGGATTCAGACGAATGAGCTGGATCAGCAGCATCCGGTGAAAGAAGGTGTAACGATTCCAGGAGAGAATGGGCCTCCTCCGGCGTAGTCACAGAGCGACTGCGGCCCTGATAGGTGAAGGTGAGGCGGAACGGAAAGCCCCAGACGTATTTAATACTGATTCATCTGCGGTCTCCGCAATTTTTTAAAATAATTTTTAATTACATTTTTTTTCTTTTTTTTAAGATTTTTTTTTCATATTTCACTATGTCCAAAGTAGTACAATGTTACCATAGTAACATCGTACTACTTTGGGGAAGTGATCAGTATTTTTTTTTACACAATTTGCTTATAGCAAAGAATTACTTTGCTATAAACAAGCATTTACCTGAATGATATCGATTCATTCAGGGTCTTTTTTTTTTTTTTTGTGCTTATCTGTGATTTGGCCACAGCTAATCACATGACATGTGCATGTGATCGCTGTGACCATTCACAGCTAGACACTAGTATACAATGGATGGCATGAATGAAGCCATCCATTGTATACAAGTGTCATG
This sequence comes from Staurois parvus, assembly GCA_951230385.1. Classification (NCBI taxonomy): domain Eukaryota; kingdom Metazoa; phylum Chordata; class Amphibia; order Anura; family Ranidae; genus Staurois; species Staurois parvus. The sequence goes on along the minus strand of CATNWA010002588.1, from coordinate 5,615 downwards.
TGACCTGCTGTGATTGGTCACAGTAGGTCACATGGTACCGGCAACGGGGGCCGGTACTCAGATCTGTCATCGGCTGTGTCCGAGGTACACGGCCAGTGAAAGATCGCGCCGCAGCGTGGCCCTGTGGGCATGTGCAATGGCGTCCACCCGGAGGGATGAGCTGTTCGCCCGGCCGCCATCTGGCTATAGGCTGGGCGGCAACGGGTTAACATAACTCTTACATAACACTTCATACAGTACAATCAAATAATAACTGACAGTAATGATCCCAACCGGGTCCAAGGTCTTCGAAGGCACTGTTACTCACATCAATAACTCAGCTGTATCTGACACCCGATGAAAAGGCCCCCAGCCGCTACTACACTGCTGCCCCCTCGGGGACAATACTACAACTACGTAGTCCCAGATACAGCCAATGAACTCCCACCTTACCAACATGACCTTAGAATTGGGAAGGAACACCCATACCTACGATGGGCCCAACCCATAATCCACCAAATGGTCACTCCAACACCGCCTTCAAAGACCCAGCGACCCCTGCCGGCTGCCATGACAAAACAAAAAACGCCAAACACCCCAGGACACAAAATGCCGATCAAGGAAAGAAGATAAAATCAAGGAACCCACACAAAACCAAACAACACGACAAACACAAAGGACAAGAGGAATAACAAAAACAAAACAGCAAAACAGGTCCAGGGAGGGAGGGCGGGAGAAACCTCACCCGTGCTGGCACAAGCTCCGACTGACACCCAGCAAGTCCCAACCCCTCTCCTCATCCTGGGAAGACCACCCTCAAACTCGAATACTCCAATCAGGTGAGTAACCACCCCTACCTACTGCATATCCTCCCACCCAAATCCAATCTCCGCCTCGTCTGCAAGCCGCAGTCATGCTGGCCCTCCCCTTAGCTCCGTTCAGTCCAGGCCATGACTTATGAGCTGATAAGATTTCTGGCAGGATCAACTGGGGTTTTTTTTGCTTTTATTAACCACTAGCCTACAGGGCACTTATACCCTCTTCCTGCCCAGGCCAATTTACAGCTTTCAGCGCTGTCACACTTTGAATGACAATTGCGCGGTCATGCAACATTGTACCCATATGACATTTTTATCATTTTTTTTGTGACAGATAGAGCTTTGTTTTGGTGGTATTTAATCACCTCTGGGTTTTTTTTTTTATTTTTCTTTAACAAACCAAAAACCACTGAAAATTTTGGGGAAAAAAAGTTTTTTCTTAGTTTTTGTTATAAAATTTTGTAAACAAGTGATTTTTCTCCTTCACTGATGTGCGCTAATGAGGCTGCAGTGATGGACACTGATAGGTGGCACTGATGGGCACTGATGAGGAGTCACTGGTAGGTGGCACTGATGGGCATTGACAGGCATCACAGATGGGCATCACTGAAAGGCAGCACTCATATATGGCACTGATAAGCGATACTGATTGGAACTGTTAGGCGGCACTGATGGACACTGATAGGTGGCACTGACTGGCGCTGATAGGTGGCACTAATTGGCGGCACGGATAGGTAGCACTGACTGGCACTGATAGGCAACACTGAAAGGCAGCTCTGATGGGCACTGGTATGTGGCAGTTATGGGCACTGACAGGTGGCACTGATCATCAGGGCACTGATGATTGCCCTGATGATCAGTGTAGATGTCCCCCTGAGGAATGCCGCTTACCTGCTCTCCTCTCCTCCTCATGAATTATCAGCATGAGGAGTGGACTGCTGATAACCAGCATTTCCTATTTACATGCGATCAGCTGTGATTGGACACAACTGATCACATGATAGAGCCGACGTCATCAGCTCTTTTACTGCCATTGGTGTTCTGCTGTGTCCCAGGGACACAGACCACCCACCGATCACCGCAAAACCACCCCGGGTTCGCACGTGCGCAGATTCAGTGGGAGTCCCAGGAGAATGAGAGAGCCGCCGCCCACGTTATTTCCCTCATATGGCGGGCGGGGAGGGGCGGTTCGAATTGTGTACACCAATGAGATGGCGGGCAAACTTCAGGACCCGATATTTTTCAGAGATGATGCTTTAAAAGCCCCTACAGGTCATCGGTTTAGGGTTACCTATGAATTAATGGGCCTAGAACTACTGAACCCCCTCCGATGTGGTGCGCACAGATTTTTGTAACGTGAAGCGCAAAAAACGTCTGCATGTTAAGCGCCACCCCCCCTCGACCATGTGCCTTTACCTCCCCCGGTCCTCATCAAACCCTACTTACAAATCAAAATACCACTGAAAATTTGGGGGGAGGAAAGTTTTTTCCATCTTAGTTTTTGTTATAACATTTTGTAAATAAGTGATTTTCCCTCCGTTCACTGATGTGCGCTAATGAGGCTGCAGTGATGGACACTGATAGGTGGCACTGATGGGCACTGATGAGGAGACACTGGTAGGTGAGACACTGTTGGGCATTGACAGGCTTCACTGATGGGCACTGAAAGGCAGCACTGAATAGGGGGCACTGATAGGCGGCACTGGACTGGCACTGGTTAGGCAGCACTGATAGGCAGCACTGACGGGCACTGATAGGCGGCACGGACTGGCACTGATAGGCGGCACTGACTGGCACTGATAGGTGGCACTGTTTGCAGCACTGATAGGTGGAAATGATTGGCATTGATAGGTGGCACTGGCTGGCACTGCTAGGTGACACTGAAAGGCAGCTCAAATTAAGAAATTAAAAAAAAAAAAAATTCACTTTTTTTTTTTTTATTTTTAAAGAGTTAATAAGAAAACACACCCTCACTGTGTAAGGGAAGATAAGGCTTGTCACCATGCTTCCAGAACAATGTTACTGGGACCTTGAAAGGCTTTCCAAATAGATAAAATGAGAGAGAAATGAATGTTAAAAAAAACAAACCCCAAAAAAAAACAAAAATGTAACAAACGTTTATCTTCATGTCCAGCCTCGAACCTATGACCATGTACTCTTTGGACGGGCACATTCACCACTGTGCTACGGTTGTTACTAGGTATAGACTGGGTCTTCAAAACTGACTCTTGTTTCAAAAACTGCCAACTGTCACCTGCCAATGTCAAGTAGTTATAGCTCAGTGCTTAAACCGCTTCCATACCGGGCACTTTTACCTCTTCCCTAGCCCAGGGGCAATTTCCAGCTTTCAGAGCTATCACACTTTGAATGACAATTGCTGCGGTCATACAACACTGTACCCATATGAATTTTTTAGCATTTTTTGAGACAGATAATAAAGCTTTATTTTGGTGGTATTTGTTCACCCACTGGGATTTTTTATTTTTGTTTTGCTATGGTAAATTAAAAAGTCCAACATTTTGAAAAAAAAACTATTATCTCATCATAAAATCTTTTGCCAAAATGTATTCCGTTATATGTTTAGAAAAAAAAAAATGCTGACCAAACAATTAGCTTTTATAATATTTTTAAACACTTTTTTTACATTTTTTTATTATATTATTAATTGATTTTATTTATTACATACTGTCCACACCTAGGAGCAGTACAGTGGTCACCAGTACAGTGTCACTGTATCTACTTGTAGGGGGGGTGAAATGATTTTTTTCTTTTTAGAAACTGACAATGCTTGTATAACCCAAAAAGGCTGTATAAAGCAATCATTTCTCTCTTCTCTCTAGCTGCATTCTGTAGCAGCCATTGATAAATTCACTGTGAGAGCCGTGATGCTCACAGCTTGTCAACATGGTACAAGGGCTGTGTTAATAGCCTTGTACGTACATGTGACCTTGTGATCATTCACAGATTTCACATGTAGTAAGCTAATGATGTCACAAGTTACTACTCTGCATGTGATCACTGATTGGTAATTCAGTGATCACATGATTCGGGACCTCGCACGGAGGGTCCGTGCCAATGCGATGATCGGAGTTTTCACTGTTGTACCGGAGCGTTACACAGTGGGCACGGATTCATTGGTGCTTTGCGCGCTCCCAAGGGATAGTTGTGCGCACAAGCAGGGGGGGCCAGGAAAGTCGTTTATAAATGGCACACCCGACCCTGCACTGCCACCGTCCGGACGTTTATATACAACGGAGCCACCGAATGGGAGGAGGTTATTCACCGCTGCGGTTTTTATCCCTTGCTAAATTAACAAAAAAAAGACCAAAAATGTGGAAAAAAAAAAAACCACGTTTTTCTTTGTTTCTGTTATAAAAGTTTGCAAATAAAGTAAATAATTGTTTCCCATACATTTAGGCGAGATGTATTCTGCTACATGTCTTGGTGAAAATAACCCACATTAGGATGTATTTTTTTAGTTTGTAGGAAAGTTCTAGAGTTCAAAACTATGGGATAGATCTGAAAATTGATCAGTCCTGAAGTACTGACAGCCAATCTAATTTCTTGAGGTCCAAGAATATCAGAACAGTACAGATATCCCCCAAATGCACCCCTTTTTGCAGGTAGACAGTCTGACGTATTTCATAAGAGGCATCATGGCGAGTTTTTTGAAGTTGTATTTTTTTTTGTCATAATTTTTTCGGAAAATGAAAAAAATGCAAAAAAATTATTTTCACAATTTTCACAAAGTTCAGTGCAAGGTAGAGTAAAACGTGGGCAAGTGATATTAATTTGGGGGTAAAACTGCTGCTCAGAGTTGGTAAGGATATGGTATGAACTTGATCCATGCTTTTGTGTTCACCCGACTTGACCATTGCATTGTTCTTACTCACTGGTGTACCTATATGCACTATTATTCGACTTTAATATGTGCAGAATTCTGTAGGCAGAATCCTCACTATAGGTCTGGTACAAGTGATCATACTACCCCTATCCTGGAGTCCTTGCACTGGCTACCTGTTAAGTTTTGCACTGTTTTACCTGCTTTGTCATACATTTACAATTCATTTGTTTAACCTACCACCAAGTAAGTCTGTGTGAACTAATTATTGTGCATTATTGTTGTTGGGTGACTTCACAACACTATAGTTATCTAGGTGTAAGAGTCATGGCAAAACAGAGGACCTGTCATTCACCAGCGGCTCCAGAGGGGGCAAACGTTTTATTTTATTTATATATATATATATAGTATATACTGTATATGTGTAATATATATATATATTTGTCAATAAAAAATTGGAGTAGGTAACTCCTGCTCCTGTTGTTTGCAAATCTTATGCTGTTGAAGATCTCATTAACGATGGGCTCCCATGATTCCTTCCTTATAAAACAAATGAGAACGAGATCTCCAAGTTGCAAAAATTCTTTTACTTCAAGTGTATCTTCAGTTTAGTATCTTCAAATTTAGTGAGAATTTGTAGAATTGTAGCTAGAATTTTTGCACCTTGGGGATCTCGTTTTCTCATTTGTTATATATATATATATATATATATATATATATATATATATAAAAATAAAATTATATATATATACTCATATACACATTAGCAAGTTGGTAAGTGAAATTGCTCAACACCAAATTGCATGGTACTTTGTTACCCTGCATTTTGCATGCAATTTTCTCACACATTTTAGCAAGGTGCATTGGGTTGCCATTAACAATTTATGGCACCACAGTCGCTTGGTTCGGCTAAAAAGTATTTGTTATTGTTTCTTGTGCATTGTGAGAATGTGTGCAGTTTTGAGTGTGTTTCCTGT
>CATNWA010002587.1:0-21480 GCA_951230385.1 Staurois parvus | reverse complement strand
GAAGGACCAGTCGTTACTTCTCCCAGCGTGTGTGCGATATGTCTGCGAAGAGAGGCATGAGGTTTGGCTGAGTGAGTATTGCTTATGTTTGGGACAAATTGTTGTGACGGTAGCTGTGTGGGTTGACGCATTGGAGGACTGGAAAGTACAGACTAAACTTCAGAGTCAACCATGTTTGGGGCGTCCCCTGCCAAAAGGGGAGATATGTTGATGGGAGTACTTTGGGTGGGGGGCACATGGAACCCAGCTTACTTTGGAGAGGTGGGGAGACCCCTGTCTCAGCTTCCATTAATCCTCTTATGTGTAAGTCATCCTGTGCCTGTTAGGGGTGCAGGGTGAGATGTCCTGATATTGTGTAGACATGTCTAGGGGGAGGTGGGGGGTTGTTCATTGTTTTAAACCGTTTCAATACCGTGCAATTTTCCCCCTTCCTGCCCAGGCCCATTTTTCAGGTTTTTCTAGCGCTCTCACACTTTGAATGACAATTGCGCAGTCATACAACATTGTACCCAAACTAAAATTTTATCATTTTCTTCACACAACTAGAGCTTTCTTTTGGTGGTATTTAATCACCGCTGGGGTTTTTATTTTTTGCTAAATTAACAAAAAAGAAGACCAAAAATTTTGAAAAAAAAAAACAATTTTTTCTTTGTTTCTGTTATAAAAGTTTACAAATAAATAATTGTTCTTCATAAATTTAGGCCGAGATGTATTCTGCTACATGTCTTTGGTGAAAAATAACCAAAATTAGGATGTATTATTTAGTTTTGTAGGAAAGTTATAGAGTTCACAAAACTATGGTATAGATCTGAATATTGATCAATCCTGAAGTACTGACAGCCCAAATCTAATTTCTTGAGGTCCAAGAATGTCAGAATAGTACAGATATCCCAAATGACCCCTTTTTGCTGAGTAGACAGTCGCGACGTACTTCATAAGGGCATGGCGAGTTTTTTGAAGTTGTATTTTTTTGTCATAATTTTTCCGAAATGAAAAAATGAAAAATATTATTTTCACTATTTTTTTTTTTTACAATACTGTCACCAGTGCAGTACAGCGTCATCATATACCTGGCATGGCGGTGAACAGGGACACTGACTGGTGGACAGTATGAAAAAAAAAAAAATTTATATTTTTTTTAATTTTTTTTAATTTTTTTATTATATTTAATTTTTTATTACATTTTTTTTTTATTTTTTTAAGATTTTTTTTTCATATTTTACTATGACCAAATAGTACAATGTTTACATAGTAACATTGTAACTACTTTGGGGAAGTGATCAGTATTTTTTTTTTTTTTTTTTTTTTTACACAATTTTGCTTATAGCAAAGAATTACTTTGCTATAAGCAAGCATTTAGCTGAATGAAATCGATTCATTCAGCTTTTTTTTTTTTTTTTTTTTTTTGTGCTTAGCTGTGATTTGGTCACAGCTAATCACATGACATGTGCATGTGATTAGCTGTGACCATTCACAGCTAGGCACTAGTATACAATGGATGGCATCATGAAATGAAGCCATCCATTGTATACAACTGTCATGTGACCTGCTGTGATTGGTCGCGGCAGGTCACATGGTACCACGGCAACGGGAGCCGGTACTCGGATCTGTCATCGGCCGTGTCCGAGGTGCACGGGCGGGTGACAGATCCCGCTGCTGCGCCGCTCTGCAATAGCGCAAACGGCGCATGTGCGGGAGCACGCCCAAATGGCGTGGACCCGGAAAGCTGCAGCGCTTTTCAAGCCGCCAAACGGCTATTGGCCGGGCGGCTAATGGTTAATGCCATGTGGTTGCATCTCATTGTTTATTGGTTGTCTGGCTTGGGAGCAAACTATTATGGGATGTATGTGTTTGTGTGTATTGGTTGGTGGGGGGGGGGGGGTCTTCAGCGGCCCTCCTCCTGATGGGACTGTCTGCTGGTGTGAAGTTTGAATACCTTTTGTGTCTCCTGTTAATAAATGTAGATTCAACACTGTATATATAATCCTCCTGCGCTCAATGGAGTCCCTCAAATACTAAGCGGCTAGCACTCAAACTGGTACCCAACAGTCAAAAGATCAATATCATGTGATAGGTTAGTGCAGCGCTACAAACATAACAGCATAATAAAAAACATATAATAATAGACACAATATGAATGGCACACATCTCATAGTGCAATAAGGTGACCATGTGATGATAAAACAGAATAGATGTGAACATATGTGGCCCAAGCCCCACTCAGTAATGTGAGAAGTGAGTACTATATAGGTATGATAAGTGAGTACACAAAGAAAATGCAATAAAGGTGATCACACGATAAACTTCAAGTGATGGTCGTCACGATTAGAGATGAGCGAATCGAACTTGGCGAAGTGGAATTCGTTTCGAAGATTAGGAAAAATTCGATTCGCGCCGAATCCGAAAATTAGCAGACTTCGGGTGCGCGAATCGAATTTTTCCAGCAATGGCGGCGACAGGTGTGGCGACGGAGCGGGGATCTCTGGGAAGGCGCGCAGACAAGGCGCGCTGACCCATAATGCATTCATTCATGACATGTGATCGCATTAGCCAATCAGCAGCCAGCCAGCCAGCACTGTGTAATGGTGGAGCTATAAATAGCGGCCATCTTAGAGTTCTCCATTTGCCTCCGGTCATTCAAGAGAGACAGACCTCTCTGTATTAGGCACAGAGTTAGGGCCACATACACTTTAGGGACACAGAATCGTTACTTAGGGACAGACACATAATTGTTACTCAGGGACAGACACAGAATTGTTACTCAGGGACAGACACAGAATTGTTACTCAGGACAGACACAGAATTGACTTAGTTAGGGCCACAGAGACCTTAGGGACACAGAATCATTACTTAGGGACACAGAATTGTTACTCAGGGACAGACACAGAATTGTTACTCAGGGACAGACACAGAATTGACTTAGTTAGGGCCACAGAGACTTTAGGAACACAGAATCGTTACTTAGGGACACAGAATTGTTACTCAGGGACAGACACAGAATTGTTACTGAGGGACAGACACAGAATGTTACTGAGGGACACAGAATTGTTACTTAGGGACACAGAATTGTTACTTAGGGACACAGAATTGTTACTCAGGGACAGACACAGAATTGTTACTCAGGGACAGACACAGAATTGTTACTGAGGGACACAGAATTGTTACTGAGGGACACAGAATTGTTACTGAGGGACACAGAATTGTTACTTAGGGACACAGAATTGTTACTCAGGGACACAGAATTGTTACTCAGGGACAGACACAGAATTGTTACTGAGGGACAGACACAGAATTGTTACTGAGGGACAGACACAGAATTGTTACTCAGTGGAACAGACACAGAATTGTTACTCAGGGGGACAGACACAGAATTGTTACTCAGGGACAGACACAGAATTGTTACTGAGGGACAGACACAGAATTGTTACTGAGGGACACAGAATTGTTACTGAGGGACACAGAATTGTTACTCAGGGACACAGAGACACAGAATTGTTACTCAGGGACAGACACAGAATTGTTACTCAGGGACAGACACAGAATTGTTACTGAGGGACACAGAATTGTTACTGAGGGACACAGAATTGTTACTGAGGGACAGAGAATTGTTACTGAGGGACAGACACAGAATTGTTACTGAGGGACAGACACAGAATTGTTACTGAGGGACAGACACAGAATTGTTACTGAGGGACAGACACAGAATTGTTACTGAGGGGACAGACACAGAATTGTTACTGAGGGACAGACACAGAATTGTTACTGAGGGACAGACACAGAATTGTTACTGAGGGACACAGAATTGTTACAGAATTGTTACTGAGGGACACACAGAATTGTTACTGAGGGACAGACACAGACACAGATTGTTACTGAGGGACAGACACAGAATTGTTACTCAGGGACACAGAATTGTTACTCAGGGACACAGAATTGTTACTCAGGGACACAGAATCGTTGAAATAAAGAGTATATGTCAGACAACACGCAGAGGAGTGGCAGAGGAGGCAAATGTTTCAGGAGCAAGCAGACGTGGCAGCAGAGGAAGGGGTCGAGGCAGCACTATTCGCAGCCAGAGGCCAGTGCTCCCGGGTGTCATCCAGCGGTCGTGTCTCCACCGACAACCCTGCCGTCATCGATTGGTTGGCTCGGTCGTCTTCCTCCTCTTCCCAGGTCACCTCTGACACCTACAGCAAACGGTCGGTGGGTACGTCAGACACAACCATTAGTTGGCATGGCCCGGGAGCAAGCCCACTGAAATCACGTGTCCTCTACCTGCCCCTGTCCTTTGGTGTTCCCTCACCAAGCGAAGTATCGCATGCTGTGGGCTCAGCCCCACTGTACAGTGAGGAAGAGCTAACAGAGGGCGGTCAGGAACGGGGGGAGACATCCGCCTCTTCAGCAGCCAGGCGCAAAGTACTGGCGAGGAGAGTGGCTCGGTAGCCGGTCTAGAGACAGGTCTGTCTCCTGACCCACACGCAGCCGAGGGGGCTAGTAGTGAGGCGGAGACCCTAATTGATGATGATGAGGAGGTGATCGCACTTGGCAGCCTCGTCGTCATCAGGCTATTGCTTCCGCATCATCAGGAGAAGAGGGTGCCAGCTTGGCAGCGAGCAAAACAGTCGGTGGGTTGCCCAGGAGGCAGCAGGGTCGCAGCAGTGTCAGTGGAGGCAAACGGCCACGGAGTAGAGCACCAGCTCCACTGCAGCCTACCACCACGGCCAGTAGTGGTGCCGGTGTGCACGGAGGAAGTAGCAGTCAGCCAGTGAGAAGTAGCGGGGGCAAAGTTTCCTACTCGGCGGTGTGGCAATTTTTCGTCAAGCCGCCCGAGGAAGTAAACGTAGCCGTATGTCGACTATGTGGCCAGAAAGTCAAGCGTGGCCAGGGGGCCCATGTTGGGACTACAGCGTTGCGTCAGCATATGCAGCGTCGCCATTTGGTGGCCTGGGAAAACCGTGATAAAGATACGGCGGTTCTGCCTGCCCCAGCCCCCGCTCCATCACCCGCTCCGTTACTTGCTCCGTCACCCGACGTCAATCGCCCTCTATCAGCCAGTCAAGGCTCCAACACCTCTGCTGAGGGGAGTTGTCGCTCGTTGGCATCTTCCGCTCGTTCAGATGCTCCTTCTCCTGCTACTCCTCTTCACGGATTCCGTCAGCAGTCTTTTTTGGAATCCGTTTCCAAGAGACAACAGTTTGCGAGCACGCACCCGACGGTGCAAAAGCTGAACGTCCTCCTGTCCAAGTTGCTGGTGCTGCAGTCCCTCCCTTTCCAAGTGGTGGACTCAGCACCTTTCCGAGAAATGATGGCTTGTGCCGCCGCGCGTGGTGGAGAGTGCCAAGCCGGCATTTCTTCGCCAAAAAGGCAGTGCCAGCCCTGCATTCACATGTAGAAGAGATGGTGGGCCAGTCTTTGAGCATGTCGGTCTCTGCCAAAGTGCACGGCAGCGCCGACGTGTGGAGCTGTAACTACGGTCAGGGACAGTACATGTCATTTACGGCCCACTGGGTGAACGTGGTGCCGGCACAGCCGCACCAGCAACTTGGACAGGTCACGCCGCTTTTGCTTCCACGTTTGCACGTCCTTGGTCCAGCAAAGATGACCGCCTCTACCACCTCTTCTTCCGCCGTGTCCTCAGCCGCCACCCCGTGCCAAGTCCCATTACCGACCGGCATATCACATGTGCAGGGCGCAACGGTGTCACGCTGTGCTGCACCTGGTATGCCTTGGCGAACGTAGTCACACAGGGGAGGAACTTCTGAGTGTAATGAACAGAGAAATCGACAGATGGCTGTCTCCGCGCAAACTGAAAATCGGAACCATGTTGACCGACAACGGAAAGAACATGGTGTCTGCTCTGCGTCAAGGAAGGATGTGCCATGCATGGGCTCACGTGTTCAATCTGGTTGTCAAGCGGTTCCTAAAATCCACCATCCCACTGCAAGACATCCTTAAAATGTCACGTAAACTTTGCATGCAATTCAGCCATTCCTACACCGCAAAGCACACCCTCCTTGAGCTGCAGCGGCAGAACGGAATTCCACAGCATCGCCTGATCTGCGACGTTGCAACAAGATGGAATTCAACCCTACACATGTTAGACCGCCTTTACGAACAGCGAAAGGCCATCACCGATTTCCTGATGTTACAAGCGGATAAAGGTACTCCCCTGTGTAACTTAGATGTCAGCCATTGGCAGCTCATGCGTGACACATGCCGCTTGCTCAGGCCCTTTGAGGAGGCCACGCTATTCGTGAGTCGGCAGGACTATGGGATGAACAACGTCATTCCTCTGTTGCACGTCCTGGAACAAATGCTGTTAACAATGGCTGGTCAGGGTGCGGTAGACGTGGCGCACAGATCTCAACGCCACATGACCCCTGTGGGGGCAGGACAGGAAGAAGAGGAGGAGGTAGAGGAGGACATTGGTGCTCAGGAATTATTGAGTGAAATGGGTGGTTTTTCCACTCAGCGGACAGGAGTGGAGGAGCAGGAGCATCTGGTAGAGGAGGAGGAGGAGGAGACAGAGGACCCAGACGCACCGTGGCAGTATGCTGTGGAGATGGAGGCAGGGAGTCCCTCGCATTCCTTGGCACAAATGGCCCATAGCATGCTCGGTTGCTTGCGTAGCGACAGCCGAATAATAACCATCAGACAGAGGGATGACTTTTGGCTGTCCACCTTGTTGGACCCTCGCTACCGTTCAAAAATGGTGGCCTTTTCCACACCTGCTGAGAGGGAGGCCAAAATAACGTACTATAAAAACCACCTATGTAGTCAGTTGGTCTCTGCCTTTCTGCGCCAACGTCCATCCTCAGACACTGTGGGCCCTGTGCGCTCGCGTTCCGCTGCCATGGCAGCAAGGGAGGGGTGGGGTGGTAGGAGCAGTGGCAGCTCCACCAGCAGCGGCTGCCTCAGTCTGCAGTCGATGATGAGTAGCTTTCTTCACCAGCGCAGTGAGGAAACTACTAACCAGCCGCAGCAGCAGCAGCATCAGGTGGACCTGGAGCAGGACCTCAAACAACAGGCTTGGGCCTACTTGGACAGCACCCTGCCAACCGAGGTAGACAATCCCCTTGACTACTGGGCAACGAAACTTGACCTTTGGCCCCAACTAGCTGAATTTGCCCTTGAAAGGCTGTCATGCCCGGCCAGTAGCGTGGCATCGGAGCGCGTGTTTAGTGCGGCAGGAGGTATTGTAACTCCGCGGAGGACACGACTGTCCACCCAAAGTGTGGAGAGACTCACGTTTGTGAAAATGAATCGGGCGTGGATTAGTCTGAATTTCAAACCACCAGTTCCTGACACAACTGACTAAATCCGCCATGAATCATGCCCCAAACATGTTATTATTTTTAACATAGGCCTCTGTATGGCCTTCAATTTAAGCTGCTTACGCTTCGCCACTCTGCCATGGGCCCCTGTACCGCCTCCTCTTGCTGCTGCCAGGCCCAGAGTGTCTCACGGGTCCCTGTACGGCCTCCCATTGCTGCTGTCTCCATCGCCACACTCTGCCATGTGCCACTTTCAGGTCTCCTCACACTGCTGGTGGGTTCCATTTTGTCATAGGGTGCTGGCAGATTACGGGCCTCCCATTGCTGCTGCCAGGCCCGTAATCTGCCATGGGCCCCCGTACCGACTCCTCATGCTGCTACCAGGTCCAGAGTGTCTCATGGGTCCCTGTACGGCCTCCCATTGCTGCTGTCTCCATCGCCATACTCTGCCATGTGCCACTTTCAGGTCTCCTCACACTGCTGGTGGGTTCCATTTTGTCATAGGGTGCTGTATGGCCTCCCATTGCTGCTGCCTCCACCGCCACACTGTGGCTCCAAACACTGGTTTTGGCCCCGTGACTGCCCAAATGAGTGAAGTGTGCGGTGATTCTAAGATCGACGGCACTCATCTGCATGTCATACTGACTGACAGTATTATTTCTCTTCCCCAGCAGACTCCAAGGGCATTTAAATTAAAGGTACAGTGTTCTGCACTAATATAAAGGCTCTCTGAAGCCTAGAAACACCCTTTTTATAAGTTAAATTCACAGCGAATATATTCGCCTCGAATCGAATTTATTCCTCGAATTCGCCGAATCAGCCGAATCGAATTTTTGAATACTTCGCTCATCTCTAGTCACGATCCTGACGAAGTCACATGACGGTGACGCAACGCATAGATAAGTGGTGACGCAGCATCCGGTCCGCGGTGACGTACTTCCGGTACGGCCGCCATCTTAGCCTACCTTGAATGTGAATAGGAAACCCATGCAGTACACCCATACATCCCTATGGAATGGTGGCTTCTTATACAGCATGTGAGTTTACAACTTTACTTTTTTTAATAAAAGCACCTATTGTATGGCTTTATATGCTCTGAGAGATTCTTCCTGTGCTTTTATCACCCGGTTGAGAGGTTTATCCTGCTGAGACCAGGAGCCAGTGTACCCTGATTACTTACCTTACCGGATGAGATGTCCATGGGAGACTTGCTGGTGATTTCTGCAATTTTGGATCAAGATCCTGAGTGATCTTAAAGCCGTACAGGCCCTTTGGGCTGCTGAGTGGAGGTGAGGGGGCAATTTAGCCAGAGGAGGAGAGTAACTCACCATCACTTGACGTTTATCGTGTGATCACCTTTATTGCATTTTCTACTGCTTTGAGCTTGAGCACCACCTTATAGCCTAATGAACGTTTATACAGCGATGTCTCACTTATCATACCTATATAGTACTCACTTCTCACATTACTGAGTGGGGCTTGGGCCACATATGTTCACATCTATTCTGTTTTATCATCACATGGTCACCTTATTGCACTATGAGATGTGTGCCATTCATATTGTGTCTATTATTATATGTTTTTTATTATGCTGTTATGTTTGTAGCGCTACACTAACCTATCACATAATAAATGTAGATTGCCCCGCCCAGGGTCATTATGCAGGGAGGGGGGACTGTCCACGGGGTGCATATATCTTGTATCTGTGTTCAAATAAACTAGTCTACCTCCTGGTTTACTTCAGGACTGGTGTCGTCTAGTCTTGTATGGTCGGCTGTGGTGTCTGTGGTCGGTGTTCGGACGGGGAAGTGGTATTCTAACAGAAGTACTCAAGCGCAGTCTGGGTCGGTTCCATTACAGCTGTGTATGGGGGAGGGGCAAGAAGCTAAGGAAGATATATATGGGGGATGGGTGAGAAGCTAGGGAAGGGTGAGAAGTTAGGGAGGGATGTATATAGTAGGGGTGGGGGAGGGATGTGTATGAGAGAGCTTTGAGAAGCTGGGGGGGATGTGTATGGGGGAGGGGTGAGAAGCTGGGGGGAGGGATGTGTATGGGGTAGGGGTGAGAAGCTGGATGAGAGAAGCTGGGAGGGAGGGATGAGATAGCTGGGAGGGATGTGTAGGGGGGAGGGGTGAGAAGCTGGGAGGGATGTGTATGAGGGAGGGGTGAGAAGCTGGGGGGGATGTGTATAGGGGAGGGGTGAGAAGCTGAGGAGGGATGTGTATGGGGGAGGGGTGAGAAGCTGAGGAGGGATGTGTATGGGGGAGGGGTGTGAGAAGCTGAGGAGGGATGTGTATGGGGGGGAGGGGTGAGAAGCTGAGGAGGGATGTGTATGGGGGAGGGGTGAGAAGCTGAGGAGGGTTGTGTATGGGGGAGGGGTGAGAAGCTGGGGAGGGATGTGTATGGGGGAGGAGGGGTGAGAATCTCCCTACATCTCCCCCTCATTGCTATCATCTCCCTGCTACTGCTCTCATCACCTCCCCACAATGCCTCTCCCACTCCTCCTTCTCATTTTCCTCTCCTCCGTTCCCAAAATCCATTCACTATATATCCCTCTGCTCCTCCCAAACATTTGTATATTGTGTCCTCACTGCTTCCTCACCCCTCTACGGCACCCACCACCTCCTCCTATTACTCCACTCTCCCACTGACCCCAACACCTCCACTAGTAGTTTCTCACGCTCCTGCACATCCCGCTCCCATGCCACCTTTCTCACCCTTCTCCTCTCCTACTAACCGTGGGGGGAACATCTCCCCCAATCCTGGCCCTCCACCACCTTCCTCACCCGCACAACACCCTCCCGCCTCCACGTCCTGCCCCAACCCCCACAACTTAGTATCTGTCCCCCTGCTCCCTAAAACCCTCCCCCCCATTTTCATGTGCACTCCTGAACGCCCGATCGGTGTGCAACAAGCTTACCCGCCATCCACCACGACCTCTTTGTTTCCCGCTCCCTCAACCTCCTAGCGATCACAGAAACCTGGATCCAGCCCACTGACTCTACCTCCCCTGCTGCACTCTCCTACGGAGGTCTCACCTGGACCCACTCACCCAGGCCTAACGGTCGTAAAGGTGGTGGGGTTGGTCTGCTCCAGTCACCGCAGAGCACCTTCCGAGTTCTCCCAAACCCCCCCTCCCTATCCTTCTCCTCCTTCGAGGCCCACTGCGTCCGACTATTCTCCCCAACCCCCCTGAAGATTGCTGTGATATACCGGCCTCCTGGATCCATACCCCGCTTCCTGGATGACTTTTCCTCCTGGCTACCCTTCTTCCTCTCTCTGAGCTACCCACCATCATCCTTGGGGATTTCAACATCCCTGTCAACCTCGACAACCCGGCCACATCCCATCTCCTCCACTTAACCTCCTCCTTTGCACTTGCACAGTGCATACAATCCACCACCCACTCCAACGGTAATATCCTTGATCTCGTCTTCTCCAACCGCTGCGCTCCCCACAACCTCACTAACACCCCCTTTCCCTCTCTCTGACCACAACCTGATCACCTTCCCTATCTCCTCGTCCTCCAACGCCTACCCCTCCAAATGTCACACTACTACCAGCCGTAACCTCCGCAACCTTAACCCTGCCCCCCTCCACTCTGCAGCTGATCAACTCCACGACAGCATCCTCCCCCTGTCCTGCCCCGACTTGGCTATGACTGCCTACAACAACGCGCTGTCAACAGCCCTTGACTCACTAGCGCCTTTAACCACACGCAACGTCAGACCCCGACTGCTCCAGCCCTGGCAGACTGATCACACCAAAACCCTCAAACGACACAGTCGTGCCCTGGAGCGACTATGGCGCAAAACCAAATCCCAACAAGCCTTCACCCGCTACAAATCTGCCTTCCACACCTACACCTCCTCCCTCCACGCAGCCAAACAAGCCTACTTCCTGATCCTCATCAAGGCCTTCTCCTCCAATCCTCGCCGACTCTTCTCCACCTTCAACTCTCTACTCTCGCCACCCCCCACCTCCACCCAGCACCTCACTCACTGCCCTTGAGATTGCCAATCACTTCAAAAACAAGATTGACACAATTCGCAAGGACATCGCTGCAACTCACACGCCCTCCCTCAAACCCCCTTCCCCTCTCACACAGCTATCCCCTCATCACCCCTCTCCCTCGACATAACCCGCAGGGACTTCGTCGCTGCTCAAACTCCCTCCAACCCCCTTCCCCCTCACACAGCTACCCCCTCATCACCCCTCTCCCACGGCCCCACCACTGCTCTGACCCCCCACGGCCCCACTTCCACCCCACCCTACATTCCTCATACTGAAGCCCCCCTAACACTCCGCACCTTTGACCTTATTACCATCGAGGAAGCCTCCAAGATCCTCTCTGATGCCCGCCTTACCACCTGCCCCCTCGACCCTATCCCCTCACAACTCCTACGACCTCCCTCCCCCTCCATCCTACGCTCCCTCACCCCATCTTTAATCTCTCCCTCTCCTCCGGCACACTTTCCCCTCCCCTCTGAAACATGCACACATCACCCCCCATACTTAAAAAGCCCTCACTGGACCCCAATGACCCGAACAACCTCAGACCCATCTCCCTGCTCCCATTTACATCTAAACTCCTCGAGCGCCTAGTCTACACCCGCCTAAGCTCTCACCTCAATGACAACAACCTCCTCGATCCCCTACAGTCCGGCTTCCGTCCCCTACACTCCACCGAAACTGCCTTACTCAAACTCTCCAACGACCTGCTAACCGCCAAAGCTAATGGCCATTATTCAGTGCTCCTATCTCCTTGACCTCTCTGCGGCCTTCGACACAGTCGACCACCCCCTCCTCCTCAAAAAACTACACTCCCTCGGCTCAGAGATTCTGCTCTCTCCTGGCTCTCATCCTACCTGTCACAACGCTCTTTCAGCGTTACCTATAATGCTACCACCTCCCCCTCACTCCCCCTCTCTGTTGGGGTCCCTCAAGGCTCTGTCCTCAGGGCTCCTTCTCTTCTCCATCTACACCTCCTCCCTTGGCCAACTCATACACTCTCACGGCTTCAACTACCACCTCTATGCCGACGACACACAAATCTATCTCTCAACCCCCCACCTCACCCCCTCGGTCTCCGCCTGAATCACACAGCCTACTGAGCGACATATCAGACTGGAAGTCGCTCCACTTCCTTAAACTGAACCTCTCCAAAACCGAGTTTCTTGTCTTCCCCCCCAGCCCGGACACCACCCCCCCCATTGACTTCTCCGTCACATCCAACAACGCCACCATCAAACCCGCCCGCAGGCCAGAGTACTTGGTGTCATTCTGGACTCCAACCTATCCTTCCAGCCCCAAGTCCAATCTTTAACAAACTCGTGCAGACTCCACCTCCGCAACATGCAGACTCCACCTCCGCAACATCGCCAAAATCCGCACGTTCCTAACCCCTAGAGAAACCACTAAACAGCTCATCCACTCCCTCATCATATCACGACTCGACTACTGCAACTCCCTCCTCACTGGCCTGCCTCACCACAGGCTATCCCCTCTTCAGTCGATCCTGAATACGGCTGCCAGACTCATCCACCTTACCAACCGCTCCATCTCCGCCACCCCCCTCTGCCAATCCCTCCACTGGCCTCCACCCCCCTCTGCCAATCTCTCCACTGGCCTCCACTCAGTGTCCGCCACCCCCCTCTGCCAATCCCTCCACTGGCTTCCGATTGCACAACGGATCAAATTCAAAATCCTAACACTGACGTACAAAGCTGTCCACCATACTGCCCCGAACTACATCACTGACCTAATATCCAAGTGCCCATCACGCACACTCCGCTCCTCACAAGACCTCCTTCTCTCTAGTTCCCTGGTCTCCTCCTCCCATGCCCGCCTCCAGGACTTCTCCAGGGTGTCACCCATCCTCTGGAACTCCCTGCCGCAACCCATCAGATTTCATCTACTCTCCTCTCCTTTAGGCGCACCCTGAAAACCCATCTCTTCAGGGAAGCCTACCCCACCCCCTGCTAACCTGCTGACCTCCTCCACTCTTCCTACTACTCCATCCCCCACAGCTATCTCCTCCTGTGCCACCATCCCCCCCCCTCCTAGATTGTAAGCTCGAAAGAGCAGGGCCCTCAATCCCCTCATGTTTTGCATTGTATTGGTATTGTTCTGTCACATGTTCTGTCCCCCTTTGTAATGTACAGCGCTGAGCGAACTATTGGCGCTTTATAAATACTGTATAATAATAATCTGGGGAGGGATGTGTATGGGGAAGGGGGGGAGAAGCAGGGGAGGGGTGAGATGCTGGGGAGGGAGGGGTGTGGGGGGAGAGGGGTGTGTATGGGGGAGGGGGATGAGAGAGAAGCTGAGGAGGGATGCGTATGGGGGGGGGTGAGAATGCTGAGGAGGGATGTGTATGGGGGAGGGGCGAGAAGCTGAGGAGGGATGTGTATGGGGGAGGGGCGAGAAGCTGAGGAGGGATGTGTATGGGGGAGGGGGCGAGAAGCTGAGGAGGGATGTGTATGGGGGGGGGGAGAAAGCTGAGGAGGGATGTGTATGGGGGAGGGGTGAGAAGCTGAGGAGGGATGTGTATGGGGGAGGGGCGAGAAGCTGGGGAGGGATGTGTATGGGGGAGGGGCGAGAAGCTGAGGAGGGATGTGTATGGGGGAGGGGCGAGAAGCTGGGAGGGATGTGTATGGGGGGAGGGGTGAGAAGCTGAGATATAACATGTTTCAGTCCCTACATTCACTCCTCCCTTGATACTATAGCACTGTTATCTCTTGCTGAAGTTAAAGTAGAGCTAGCAGGAGTGTGAGGAGACCTCAATGAAAGTGGCACATGGCAGAGTGGGAGCAATGGGAGGCGGGTACAGGGACCCATGTCACACTGTGGACCCAGCAGCAGCGTGACGAGGCGGTACGGGGGCCCATGGCAGATTGGGGCCTGGCAGCACCTATGGGAGGCCTGTAATCTGCCAGCAACCTATGACAAAATGGAAACCAGCAGGAGTGTGAGGAGACCTCAAAGTGGCACATGGCAGAGTGGGAGCAATGGGAGGCGGCGGTACAGGGACCCATGTCACACTGTGGACCCAGCAGTGCAGCAGCGTGACCAGGCGGTACGGGGGCCCATGGCAGATTACAGGCACATGGCAGAGTGTGGCGATGGAGTCAGCAGCAATGGGAGGCCGTACAGGGACCATGAGAGACTCTGGACCTGGCAGCAGCATGAGGAGGCGGTATAGGGGCCCATGGCAGATTAGGGGCCTGGCAGCAGCTATAGGAGGCCCGTAATCTGCCAGCACCCTATGACAAAAAATGGAAACACACCAGCAGTGTGAGGAGACCTGAAAGTGGCACATGGCAGAGTGTGGCGATGGAGACAGCAGCAATGGGAGGCCGTACAGGGACCCATGACAGACTCTGGACTTGGCAGCAGCATGAGGAGGCGGTATATAGGGGCCCATGGCAGATTAGGGGCCTGGCAGCAGCTATGGGAGGCCCGTAATCTGCCAGCACCCTATGACAAAAAATGGAACACACCAGCAGTGTGAGGAGACCTGAAAGTGGCACATGGCAGAGTGTGGCGATGGAGACAGCAGCAATGGGAGGCCGTACAGGGACCATGAGAGACTCTGGACCTGGCAGCAGCATGAGGAGGCGGTACAGGGGCGCATGACAGATTACGAGCCTGGCAGCAGCAACTTGGACAGGGAGGACGTTCAGCTTCTGCACCGTCGGGTGCGTGCTCGCAAACTGTTGTCTCTTGGAAACGGATTCCAAGAAAGACTGCTGAGGAATCCGTGAAGAGGAGTAGCAGGAGAAGGAGCATCTGAACGAGCGGAATATGCCAACAAGCGACAACAGGGGCCCATGACAGATTACGGGCCTGGCAGCAGCATGAGGAGTCGGTACGGGGGCCCATGGCAGATTAGGGGCCTGGCAGCAGCTATGGGAGGCCCGTAATCTGCCAGCACCCTATGACAAAAAAAATGGAACCCACCAGCAGTGTGAGGAGACCTGAAAGTGGCACATGGCAGAGTGTGGCGATGGAGACAGCAGCAATGGGAGGCCGTACAGGGACCCATGAGAGACTCTGGACCTGGCAGCAGCATGAGGAGGCGGTATAGGGGCCCATGGCAGATTAGGGGCCTGGCAGCAGCTATGGGAGGCCCGTAATCTGCCAGCACCCTATGACAAAAAACTGGAACACACCAGCAGTGTGAGGAGACCTGAAAGTGGATGGCAGAGTGTGGCGATGGAGACAGACAGCAGCAATGGGAGGCCGTACAGGGGACCCAAATGGAGAGACTCTGGACTTGGCAGCAGCATGAGGGAGGCGGTTAGGGGCCCATGGCAGATTAGGGGCTGGCAGCAGGTATGGAAGGCCCGTATATCTGCCAGCACCCTATGACAAAAAAATGGAACACAACCAGCAGTGTGTGGAGACACTGAAAGTGGGCACATGTTTGGGGCATGATTCATGGCGGATTTAGTCAGTTGTGTCAGGAACAATGGTGGTTTGAAATCCAGACTAATCCACGCCTGATTCATTTTCACAAACGTGAGTCTCTCCACCACTTTGGGGTGGACAGTCGTGTCCTCCGCGGAGTTGCAATACCTCCTGCCGCACATAAACACGCGCATATAACGGTTGCCACGCTAGCTGGCCCGGGCATCCTCAGCGACAGCCTTTAAGGGCAGCAAATTCAGCTACGTTGGGGCCAAAGGTCAAGTTTCGTTTGCCCAGTAGTCAAGGGGATTGTCCTACCTCGGTTGGCAGGGGTGATGTCCAAGTAGGCCTAAGCCTGTTGTTTGAGGTCCTGCTCCAGGTCCACCTGTGCTGCGCTGAGATGCTGCGGCGGTTACGAGTTAGTTTCCTCCACTGCGCTGGTGAAGAAAGCTACTTGTTCATCGACTGCAGACTGAGGCAGCCGTCGTGCATGGTGGAGCTGCCACTGGCTCCTACCCCTTCCCCTGCTGCATGCAGCGTAGCAAGCGAGGTGTGGCACCACAGTTGGGCCCACAGTGTCTGGAGGATGGACGTTGGCGCAGACAGGCAGAGACCCAGCTGACTACTTAAGGGTGGTTTTTATTGTAGGTTATTTTGGCCTCCTCTCAGCAGGTGTGAATAAAGGCCACCATTTTGGGAATCGGTAGCGAGGGGTCCAACAAGGACTCGACAGCCAAAAGTCATGACTCTTATCTGATTTTTGATTATTCAGCTGTCGGTACGTCAAGCAAAGCGAGCATGCTGATCGGGCCAAGATTTGTGCCTAGGAATGCGAGGGACTCCCTGCCTCCTATTCTCGCAGCATAGCTGCCCGGTGCGGTCTGGGTCCTTCGGTCTCTCTTCAGTCCTACCTCTACCAGATGCGTCCTGCTCCTCCACTCCTGTTGCTGAGTGGAATAAACCACCCATTTCACTCAATAATTCCTGAGCACCAATGTCCTCCTTCTACTCTCCTCTTCCTGTCTGCCCCCACAGCTATTAGGTCATGTGGCTTTGATAGGCCTGTGGCAGTACGTTACCGCCATAGTTCAGCTATAGGCCGCACCCTGACCAGCACCCCTATTAACAAATTTGTTCCAGGACGAGCAACCAGTGTGAATGACGTCGTTCTGAAAGTGGCCATGCCGAGTGTGGTCGATAGAATAGCGTGGAAGGCCTCCTCAGGGAATGAGGGCCTGGACTTGCAAGCAGCAGGGTGTCACGGTATGAGGGGCCAATGGCAGATTAGGGGTTACAGCAGGGAGTACCTTAATCTGCCAGCAACCCTATGTCAAAACATCAGGAAATCGTTTAGTGATGGCCTTTTGCTGTTTCGTAAAGGCGGTTCTAACAGCAGACAATGTAGAGGCCGTACAGGGACACCTTGTTTCCTGGAACGGCAGCAGCATGAGGAGTCGGTACGGGGGGCCCATGGCAGATTTAGGGGCCTGGCAGCAGCATCAGCTATGGGAGGCCCGTAATCTGCCAAGCACCCTATGTCAAAAAATTCAACACACCCAGCAGTGTGTGTGAGGAGACCTGAAAGTGGCACATGGCAGAGTGTGGCGATGGAGACAGCAGCAATGGGAGGCCGTACAGGAACCCATGAGAGACTCTGGACCTGGCAGCAGCATGAGGAGGCGGTATATAGGGGCCCATGGCAGATTAGGGGCCTGGCAGCAGCTATGGGAGGCCCGTAATCTGCCAGCACCCTATGTCAAAAATTTCAACACACCAGCAGTGTGTGAGGAGACCTGAAGTGGCACCATGGCAGAGAGACTGTGGCGATGGAAGACAGCAGCAATGGGAGGCCGTTACAGGAACCCATGAGAGATAGAGATCTGGACCTGGCAGCAGCTGTGAGGGGAGGCGGTATATAGGGGCCCATGGCAGATTAGGGGCCTGGCAGCAGCTATGGGAGGCCCGTAATCTGCCTTCAGCACCTATGTCAAAAAATTTCAACACACAGTAGTGTGTGAGGAGACATGAAAGGGCACATGGCAGAGTGTGGCGATGAGACAGCGGCAATGGGACCCCGTACTTGGCAGGGGGACCCCGTTAGCAGAGCAGCATGACCAGCTGTGTGAGGACAAGCGGCATGTGAGATGGTGAGCTGCTAATGGTATATCTAGGGGCCCATGGCAGATTAGGGGCCTGGCAGCAGAATATGGGAGGGGCCCGTAATCTGCCAGCACCCTGTGTCCAAAAAATTCAACACACCAGCAGTGTGTGAGGAGACCTGAAAGTGGCACATGGCAGAGTGTGGCGATAGGAGACAGCAGCAATGGGAGGCCGTACAGGGGACCCATGACAGACATCTGGACCTGTGGCAGCAGCATGGGATGAGGCGGTATAAGGGGCCCTATGGCAGATTAGAGGGCCTGGCAGCAGCAATGGGATGCCCGTAATCTGCCAGCACCCTATGACAAAATGGAACCCTGGGCTGGGGCAGGCAGAACCGCCGTTTCTTTATCACGGTTTTCCCAGGCCACCGCAATTGCGCGTACGCCTGGCAATATTGCTGATGTCTACGCTTGTAGTCCCATACTTGGGCCCCAACTTGGCCTCGCTTTGGACTTTTTCTGGCAACATAGGTCGTCTGTTACGGGCGTACGGGTACTTCCTCGGGGGCGGCTTGTGGACGAAAAAATTGCCCAACCCGCCGAGTTAGGAAACTTTGCCCCTCCGCTACTCTCACTGGCTGATGCTTACTTCCTCCGGTGCGCACCGCACCACTATGCCGTGGTGTAGGCTGAGAAAAAGGGGGGCCCCGAATTTTTTCCAGCACCCTATGAAAAAAAAATTGGAACACACCAGCGTGTGGGGAGCCCTGAAAAAAAGGGGGCCACATAGCGAGGTGGCAAATGGGGGGGAACAGCAGCAGTGGGGGGGCCCTTTACAGGGCCCCATGACAGACTCGGGCCCTTGGCGCGGGCCATGAGGGGGGGGTATATGGGGGCCCCCTGGCAGATTGGGGGCCCGGGCCCGGGCAGTTTATGGGGGGCCCCCTTTAATTGCCAGACCCTATGTAAAAAAATTAAAACCACCAGCATTTGGGGAGGGGGACCTAAAAAAGTGGCACATGGCAAAAGATTGTGGCGATGGGGGACAGCAGAAAGGGGGAGGGCTTTCAGGGCCCCAAAATTGAGGATTCTGGACCGGGCCCGGGCAGCATGAGGAGGCGGTTTTTTGGGGGGGCCCATGGCAGTTTTGGGGCCTGGCGAAAGCTATGGGGGGCCTTTTAATCTCCCAAAGCCCCCTATGTCAAAAAATTAACACCCCCACCCAGTGTGTGAGGAGACCGAAAGTGGCACAGGGGCGGGAGTGTGGCGATGGAGCAGCGGGGAAGGGGAGGCCCTTTACGGGGAAACCCTTGACAGCTCTGAACCGGGGCGGGCAGCGGGAGGAGGGGGGGAAAGGGGGGGCCCATGGCAGTTTTGGGGGGCCCTGGGCCCCTTCTATGGGGGCCCCGGGAATCCCCAGCCCCTATGTAAAAAAATTCAACCACCGGGCAGTTTTTGTGAGGGCCCTGAAAGTGGCATTTGGGCCCCAAGAGTGTGGCGTGGAAAAAACCCCACCGACTTTTTTGCTCGCTGCAAGCTGCCACCCTTTTCCCCTGATGATGCGGAAGCATTGCTGATGACGACGAGGGCTGCCAAGGGGCGATCCCGGGCCCCCATCATCTTTAAATTTTTGGGTTTTCCGCCTCCATATGCCCCCTCGGCTGGTGTGGGTCAGGAGACAGACCTGTCTCTAGGGCCGGCTACCGAGCCACTCTCCCCGCCCACTACTTTTTCGCCTGGTGCTGAAGGGGGCGGGGTAGGGCTCCCCCCGTTCCTGCCGCCCCTGTTTGCTCTTCCTAAATGGTTTTTTTGGAGACACCCGGGGCAATACCCCTGGCTGCAAATAGTTTCTGCCCCGGGCCCTTCCTCTGCTGCCGTCTTTCTCGCTCCTAAAAACATTGCCCCCTCTGCCACTCCTCGGGTTTTTGTCTGACCCTTTCTCTTTAATTAAACAATTCTGTGTCCCTGAGTAACAATTCCCGTGTCCCGGGGAAAGTTTTTGTGTCCCCGAGTAACAGTTCTGTGTCCCCGAGTAACAGTTCTGGGGTCCCTGGTAAAAATTTTTGTGTCCCTGAGTAAAAATTCGGGGTCCCTCAGTAAAAAATTCTGTGTCCCTCAGTTTAAAATTTCTGTGGCCCTCAGTAAAATTTCCGTGGGCCCTCAGTAACAAATTTTGTCGGGCCCTGAGTAAGTTTATGTTTTCTGTCCCTGGTAACAATTCTGTGTCCCTTTAGTAAAAATTCCTGTGTCCCCCCAGTTAAAAATTCTGTGTCCCTCGAACAATTCTGTGTCCCTCAGTAACAATTTGGGGGCCCCCTCATTTAAAAATTCCCTGTGTCCCCTCAGTAACAATTCTGGTGCCCCTCTTTTAAACAATTATGTGTCTGCCCTTTGACAAACAATTCTGGGGGGCCCCTTAAAAAACTTTTTCTGGGGGCCCTCAGTAAAAAATTCTGGTCCTAAAGTAACGTTTCTGGGGCCCTGAGAAACGTTTCTGGGGCCTGAGAAACAATTCTGGGGCCCCTAAGTAACAATTTTTTTGGGGCCCCTCAGTAACAATTCGTGTCTGCCCCTTCAGAAACAATTCTGGGCCCAAAAGTAACGGTTCTGGGGGCCCTCAGTAAAAATTTCTGTGCCCCCATAGTAACAATTCTGTGTCTGTCCCTGAGAAAACAATTCTGGGGCCCCTTAGAAACGTTTTTTGTGGTCCTCGTAACAATTCTGTGTCCCTGGGTAACGTTTTTTGGGGCCCCCTTTTAAGTAAAAATTTTTGTGGCCCTCATTTAAAAATTTTCTGGTCTGCCCCCTGAGTAACAATTCTTTTGGCCCCTAAGAAATGGTTCTGGGGCCCTCAAAAAAAAATTTCTGTGGCCCTAATTTAACATTTTTGGGGGCCCCCCAGTAACAATTCTGTGTCCCTCGTTAAAAATTTCTGTGTCTGTCCTGAGTAACAATTCTGTGGCCCTAAGAAACGGTTCTGTGGCCCTCAGTAAAAATTTTCTTTTGCCCCTCAGTAAAAATTCTGTGCCCCTGATTTAACAATTCGGGTGTCTGCCCCTGAGTAAATTCGGGCCCTTTAAGAAAACGGTTCTGTGGCCCCCCCAGAAAAACATTTCTGTGTCCCTGAGTAAAAATTTTCTGTCCCCCTAAGTAACGGTTCTGTGGCCCTCAGAAAACCCCAATTCGGGTGCCCCTGAGAAAACAATTTGTGCCCGGGTTCTGCTAGTAAAAAATTTTCTGGGGCCCCTTAAGAAACGGTTCTGGGGCCCTCGTAAAAATTTCTGTGTCCGGGAGAAAACAATTCTGTGTTGTCCCTAAAGTAAAAAATTCTTGTGGCCCTAAGTAAGGTTCTGGGGGCCCTCAGTAAAAAATTCTGTTTTCCCTCATTTAAAAATTCTGTTTTTTTTTCTGCCCCTGATTTTAACAATTCTGGGGCCCCTTTAAGAAAACGGTTCTGGGGCCCCCCAGAAAAACAATTCTGTGTCCTGAGTAACTTTTTTTTGTGGCCCTAAGAAACCCAATTCTGTGGCCCTCAGAAAACAATTCTGTGTCGGGCCCTGAGTAACAATTTTTTTGGGGCCCCTAGGGAAGGTTCTGTGGCCCTCATTTAACAATTTTTGTTTTCCCTGGAAACGTTTCTGGGGCCCCTAATTTTAACAGTTCTGTGGCCCTCATTTACAATTCTGTGTCCC
>CATNWA010002586.1:0-22469 GCA_951230385.1 Staurois parvus | reverse complement strand
CCAAAAAGTGTGGAGAGCCCTCACGTTTGTGAAAATAAATTTAAAGGCGTAAAATTTAAACCCTGGATTTCAAACCCCCTTTTCCTGACACAACTGACTAAATCCGCCATGAATCATGGGCCCCAAACATGTCCCACTTTCAGGTCTCCTCACCCCATGTTTTTCCCTTTTTTTGTCATGGGGGTTCGGGCAGATTACGGGCCTCCCATAGCTGCTGCCAGGCCCCTAATCTGCCAGGGGCCCCCTAAAAACCCAGCCCCCCTCAGGCTGCTCCCAAGTCCAAGTCTCTCAGGGGCCCCGGAAACGGCCCCCCCTTTGCGTTTCCCCCCCAATGGGCCCCCCATCTCCCAAGTCCAAATTTCAGGTCTCCTCACACTGCGGGTTTTTTTCCCTTTTTTTTGTCATAGGGTGCTGGAAATTTTACGGCCTCCCATAGCGGGCTCCCAGCCCCAAATCTGCCGGGGCCCCTAAACCGCCCCCCCCAACCCCCTCTGGCCCAAAGGGTCCAGAGCCCCTTCATGGGTCCCTGTACGGCCCTCCCCTTTTGGCTGCTGCCCTCCATCGCCACATTTCTGCCATGGGGGCCCATTTTCAGGTCTCCTCACACTGCTGGGGGGTTTCCTTTTTTTTTGTAAAAGGGTGCGGGGCAGTTTACGGGCCTCCCATGGGCTCCCTCCAGGCCCGAACCCTCCCCAGGGCCCCCCCCGTAACCACCCCTCATTGCTGTTTCCAAGGCCCCGTAATCTTTCATGGGCCACTGATTTTCCGCTTGTTGGAAATATTCCGCCCCGTTCAAAAGTTTCCTTCTCCTGCTACTCCTCCCTTTAAAGGATTCCGTCAGCAGTCCTTTTTTGGAATCCCCTTTCCAAGAGACAAAAAGTTTTGCGAGCACGCACCCGACGGTGCAGAAGCTGAACGTCCCCCCCTGTCCAAATTGCCCCCCGCTGCCTAAGGCCCTTTGAATCTTTCCCTGGGGCCCCCCGTAAAGCCTCCCAAATGCTCTGCCAGGTCCAGAGTGTGTCGGGGCCAACAGTTCCGACTCCTCATGCTTGACTGCCAGGCCCGTAATCTGTCATGGGCAACAGTACCTGCCTACCCATAGTGCTGGCCCAGGTCCAGAGTGTGTACATGGGTCCCTGTACGGCATCACATTGCTGACCTGACTGGCCCGTAATCTGCCATGGGCCTCCCTGTACCGACCGCCTCATGCTGCTGCCAGGGCCCGTAATTCATTGTCATGGGCCCTGTTACCGCCCTCCTCATTGACTGCTGACAGGTCCAGACGGTGTGTCATGGGTCCCTGTACGGCCTCCACATGCTGCCCCCCGTGTCGCCCTTGTCTCTATAGCCACACTCTGCCATGTGCCAACTTTCAGGTCTCCTCACTCTGTGGTGGTTGCCTTTATTGTCATAGGGTGCTGTACGGCCTCCCCATTGCTGCTGCTTCCCACCGCCACACTGTGGCTTCCGACCCTCTGGTAATGCCCCCGTGGTCTCTGCCACTATTGTGTTGAAGGTGTAGCGGGTTGTTTCCTAAGATCGACGGCACTTCCATCCTGCAGTGTCATACTGACTGACAGTATTATTTATCTGTCCCAGCGACTCCAAGGGCATTTAAAATTTAAGGTACAGTGTTCTGCACTAATATTAAGTCTCTCTGAAGCCTAGGAAACAACCTTGTTACTAAGTTAAATTCACAGCGAAATCTTATTCGACTACGAAGTATCGAATATTGTCCCACGAATTCGCCCGAATCAGTCGAATCGAATTTTTCATTTCTTCTGCTCATCTCATAGTCATAACAATAGAAGAAAACACAGTCTGCTGAACATATACTACACTAAACATTAGATGTTGCCATGGTTTAATTGCACATAACAATGTAAACATTCACAGTGCAGGGAGGACCAAATGTTTCCTGTAGTTGCAGATCAGACCTGCACAACGATCTGGAGTAATTTTGGACCACTCCCTCTTCACAAAACTGTTTCAGTGTAGCAATATTCTTGGGATGTCTGTGTGAATCGCTCTCTTAAGGTCATGCCACAACATTTCAATCGGGTTGAGGTCAGGACTCTGACTGGGCCACTCCAGAAGGCGTATTCTGTGCTGTTGCAGCCATTGTTTTGTTGAATTACTTGTATGCTTTGGGTCATTGTCCTGTTGCATCACCCATCCTCTGCGGAGCTTCAGTTGGCGGACAGATGGTCGTACGTTTTCCTGCAAAATGTCTTGATAAACTCTGGAATTCATTTTCCCATCAATGACAACCATCCGTCCAGGCCCTGAGGCAGCAAAGCAGCCCCAAACCATGATGCTCCCTCCGCCATGTTTCACAGTGGGGATGAGGTTTTGATGTTGGTGTGCTGTGCCTTTTTTTCTCCACACATAGTGTTGTGTGTTCTTCCCAAACAACTCAATCTTGGTTTCATCTGTCCACAGTATTTTGCCATTAGTGCTGTGAACAGCCAGGTGCTCTTTTGCAAACTTCAAACGTGCTGCAATATTCTTTTTGTACAGCAATGGCTTCCTCCGTGGTGTCCTCCCATGTACTCCATTCTTGTTCAATGTTTTCCTTATTGTAGATGTGTCAACAAAAATGTTAGCATGTGCCAGAGAATTCTGTAGGTCTTTAGCTGACACTCTGGGATTCTTCTTTACCTCATGCAGCATTCTGCACTGTGCTCTTGCAGTCATTTTTACAGGAGGACCACAACTAGGGAGAGTAGCAACAGTGCTAAACCTTCTCCATTTGTAGACAGTCTGTCTTACCGTGGACACATGAACATCAAGGCTTTTGGAGATACTTTTGTAACCCTTTCCAGCTTCATGCAAGTCAACAATTCTTGATCGTAGGTCTTCTGAGAGCTCTTTTCTGCGAGGCATGGTTTACATCAGACAGTGCTTCTTGAAACCAGTAAACCCAAAACAGGTGTGTGTTTTTTAAGGGCAGGACAGCTGTGAGCAACACATCCAATATCATCACACTGATTGGAGTCAAGGTTGGCTCACTCCTGGCTCCAATAAGCTCTGGGAGAAGTCATTAAGCTAGGGCCTCACATACGTTTTCCTCCTTGCACTGTGAATGTTTACATGTTATATGCAATTAAACCATGGCAACATCTAATGTTTGTGTAGTATTATGTTCAGCAGACTGTGTTCTTCTATTGTTGTGACTTAGATGATGTTCAGAGCACATTTTATGCCCGATTCATGCAAAACTCCACGTAATCCCAAGGGGTTCATATACTTTTTCTTGCAACTGTATATGTGATTTTGCGCAACCCTGCCACCCTGTAGCAGTATTTCTGCTATAGGGCAGCAGGGAAGTGGTTAAAGTGACTTAGGACCACATGCTGGGTCACTCTAGACTCAAACCTGTCCTTCTAACCCCATGTCCAATCGTTGGTAAACTTATGCAGACTCCACCTCCACAACATCTCCAAAATACGTACGTTCCTAACCCCAGACACTACTAAACAACTTGTTCACTCCCTTATTATCTCACGTCTGGACTACTGCAACTCCCTTCTCACCGGCCTACCCCAACACAGGCTATCCCCGCTTCAGTCTATCCTGAACACAGCGGCCAGACTCATCCACCTTACCAACCGCTCTGTATTCGCCATCCCCCTCCGTCATTCCCTCCACTGGCTCCCGATCGCCCAACGCATTAAATTCAAACTCCTAACACTGACATACAAAGCCATTCATAACACTGCCCCAAACTACCTCACCGACCTGATACCCAAATACCACCCAACCCATACTCTTTGCTCCTCACAAGACCTCCTACTTTCTAGCTCCCTGGTCTCCACCTCCCACGCCCAACTGCAGGACTTCTCCAGGACTTCCCCCATCCTCTGGAACCCACTACCCCAATCCATCAGACTGTCACCTACCCTCCCCACCTTTAGGCGCTCCCTGAAAACCCATCTCTTCAGGGAAGCCTACCTCACCCTCACCTAACAGCCAATCTCCTCCACTCCTTCCACCACTCCATCCCCCACAGCCACTTCCTCCTGTACCACTTTCCCCTCCCTCCTAAATTGTAAGCTCGAAAGAGCAGGGCCCTAGAACCCCTTGTGTATTGTTTTGTTACTGTATTGTCTCATGTTCTGTCCCCCACTATAATGTACAGCGCTGAGCAAACCTTTCTGGCGCTATATAAATACTGTATAATAATAATAATGCTCACATGACATTTAGCTCATGTGTGTCCAATCCTGGTATTTTGTTTGCCTGTCTTTGACAGGCTGAAATACTCTGCAGTTGGATAGGAACAGACACTCCACTTGTGCATGAAAATGGCAGGGTTGGTTGCACCTGGGGCTAAATGCCCAGAGTCCATGTGGTCTTAAGTCACTTTAAGATAACTCTTTGAAGGGGTTAGAAAATTAAACAAAATGTCAGGGCTCCGAGTATGACCAGAGGTGAGTGGACTGACACAGGGAAACTCAGGCTTCAGGTATAGTGTAAATAAGAGAATTTATTAAGACTAAACAACACAAACGCAGTGCAAGGTAAACATAACACAGTGCAAACAACCCAAACTCCAACAGATAACCATATATACAAATCAAACGTAGTCGGGCAAGCCGGGTCGGTAGCAAACGGGCAAACAGGGTATCAGGAGCGAGCGGAAGAGTGGTCAGAAATAGCCGAGGTCAGGACAGGCGGAGTTCGTTCAGAGTCAGGATCAAAGCAGAGTCAGGATCAGGCAGGAAACAGACAGGATGCAGGTACAGGGGCTTATGGGAAACATACACCAAGGCACTGACTGCAGGTCTGGCCATTCGATATGATATGATTTTTTAAATGCGATAGTCAGGGAAGCAGGTCTAGTGGACGCCTTGGTTAAGTGCAGCCCGGACAGCACGGGGTTCACATTTAGGAGAGGTAGAAGTGAGAGTAGGATAGACAGGTTTTTTTTGAAGGAGGACTATGCCTGCTTGGCACCTGTGTGTCAGGCTTTTTTTTTTTCAGGCCTTTTGCTTACTATGTCTTTGAACGTCTCGGATACTCCACTGAAGGGGAGGGGTGTCTGGAGATTGAATTCATCTCTGCTGGACGACGAGGATGTGAGACGATCCTTCGAGGACTTTTTCCAGGCTCAGGAGACCGTCCTGGATCTTTGTGACAGTAAGTCAGAATGGTGGGAGCTCACCAAGGTGCGGATTGGCGGGTTTTTCAAGGCCCTAGGTAAGCGTAAGCAATTTAATAGATATGTTGCCTACCAGCGGTTAAGGAGGAAACTCGATCGTCTTGTCTCTGAGGGTGGAGATTCTGGGGCAATCTCGGAGGTCAAGCTTCTCCTTAGGAAACATCAGTATGATCGGCATGCCTCCTTGGTTCTGGAGAGGGACTACGGGAAGTACCATTCACCCAACCCTTACCAGAACTGCAAGCAAGGTGTAGCAGTTAAGATGATCACTGGTCTGAAGGACAGCACGGGTTCCCTGACAAAATCCAGGGCAGGGATCCTGCAGGTCTCAAGGGCTTTCTTTGCGGATCTTTTAGGGGAGAAGCACCTCGACCAGGCTAAGATGTCGAGCTTCCTGGAATCTACTCCAGGTCTTGAAAATAATGTTCTGCTAACGAGTTTGACAGGGGAGATTACTGTTGAAGAGGTGACCAAAGCCATTGACAGTCTGCCTATTAAGAAAACTCCAGGGCCGGACGGCTTGACAGCCGAGTTTTTTAAAACCTTTAAATCTTGCTTGGCACCTTGTCTTGTGGAGGTGTTTAACAGCTGTCTTGATGAGGGTTCGCTCCCTCCCTCTATGAGAGTCTCGGCGGTAATACTCCTGTCAAAAGGGAAGGACCCTTCGACTATTGAGAACTGGTGCCCCATTAGCCTTCTCAACGTCGTTAGGAAGATTCTAGCCAAGATTCTTTTCTGGAGTTTGTCGTCAGTGGCAGATGGGTTGCTTTCCCGGCATCAGCACTGTTCGGTTCAGGGCAGGAGTACGTTCTCAGCGGTGTTAGCTGTCCAGGAGGTCCTGGAGCGCTGCAGTGTTGATGGTAGTGGGAGGTATTTGCTAACACTGGATCAGGCCAAGGCCTTTGATCGGGTAGATCATGAGTACCTCTGGCGTCTCCTTGACCGTTATGGTCTGGAAGGGAGGTTTATTGGCTGGTTAACCTTATAAAAGGGGCAGAGAGCTTCATGCTGATAAATGGTTGGATTGGGCACCCTTTCAGAGTTGGCTCGGGGGTGCGTCAGGGGTGTCCGCTGAGCCCTTTGCTTTACGCATTCGCCATCGACCCCTTCATCAGAAAGCTAGATGGCGGGGCTTTGGCGGGGGTGTCGGTAGGCACAACTGGCGAGTCATCTTTGAGGGTTGTTGCCTATGCTGATGATGTTTCTGTGTTCATCTCCGGGGCGGAAGAGGTGGAGATGGTGGTCTCGGAGATGGGGCAGCATACGGAGGCGTCGGGTTCCAAGATTGACCATGACAAGTGCAAAGTTTTCTGGATGGGTGGGGAGGGTGAGAACTTCTCACTCCCGGATACCTTCCCGGAGCTCCAGTCTAAGATCAAAGTGCTAGGCATTACATTTGACCCTGGTGATTACGCCAAAGCAAATTGGGAGTCCAGACTGTTAGATGCCAAGTTCAAGGTGAAGTGCTGGAAGGGGTGGCGGCTCTCCTTGAGGGAAAGGGTCGATTTGATAAAGACCTATCTGATTCCAGTCTTTTTGTATGTCAGCTATGTCTGCCTCTTGCCGGAATCTGTCTACACGAGGGTCTACAGCTGTTTCTTCCAGCTGTTGTGGGGGAACAGGCTGAACCTCGTGAAGCGGAATGTTACCTACCTTTCCAGGCAGGAGGGTGGCTTAGGGATGGTCAACCCGGTGGTTTTCTTCTCCGTTATGTTCCTGAAACATAATTTTGGTAAAATGCTGAGTGAGGAGCCGCCTGGATGGGTAGGTTTTTTTCAGATGTGGTTTAGACCCTTTCTTGGCAGCTGGCAGAGTGGTGGGCCAGTGAGAAGCCTGGGAGTCAAGCACGGTAAGCTCTCTGCTTGTGTCGCCCCGAGCTTGAAAATTCTGCGGCGGTGGTGTGTGTGACGGCGGAGGAGGTCAGATCACTTCCTGGGAAGACTCTCAGGGAGAGGGTTGTGGCCACTGCCTTCCATGCACCGCTGGCCTTGAAGGATTGCCCAGGCCATAGTCTGCGGGAGGGCTTAAAGTTGATAAACATGGAAAGGATTCCCTTGAAGTTTAGGGACCAGGCCTGGCTCACGTTTCATGGCAGACTATATGTAAGGGGAAACCTGAAGTACCGCTCCATGGACGACCGTGGTTGTCCAAGAGCGGAGTGTGGGGGTGAGGTGGAGTCTATGGACCACTTCTTACTTCAGTGCCCCTTTAATATAGAGGTGTGCAAACAGGTGGGGAGGGCTCTTGACATCCCTTTTCTGCACCGCATGACTTATGCGGAGTGGGTATATGGGGCTTTCGAAAGACGTGCGGGTTATGATTTGAGCACTCTTTTTCTTATTTCACCTGGAATGCACGGTGTCAGGTTTCCCTTCGGCAAAAAGTCCTCCCTGTCGTGGTGGTGGTGAATGGCATTCTTGGTGAGGTTGGGAAAGTTCGGGTTCTTGAGAAAGACAGGTTGCAGCGTAAGGCCTGGATGGAGGCGTGGAGGAACATCAGGCCTGGGCTTGTGACTTGTTGATCTCTGGGTGCGGAAGCTGTCCTTGTTTTCTTCTGTGTTTTCACTCCCTTAGTTTTTTGTGGAAGAAGTTTTGAAAAAGGGTTACAGGCATCTGAAGGGCTATGTTTCTTAGCCTTATGAGTTTTGTGACATTGTGTGTAGCATTGTAGTATGTAGGCATGATGTAGAGTATTGTCACCTGGGTAGTAATTTCCCGTTTTTGGCTAGTTGGCCTACCATATTTTCATGCAGACTTTTCAGTGGACATTTTGGCCTCTAAGGCCCATGAAGGACTCTTTATGTCGCAACCCAGCATGGGTTTATTTATTTATTTTTTTTGTTCATTACAGTACACATATTTTGCTGATGTTTTTACTTTTGTATATAATGTTTTGGATTGCGAGAAATTTTAAATAAAAATCTCCATTCCTGACACAAGCAATATCCTGAAAAAGAAGTAGGGTTGTACTTCTCAATCCTCATCAGTCTGATGGTCACATTGCTGTTTTGTAGAGTCCCATGTGCTGATACCACCTCACATCTTTGGTGTGTTGAAAAGAATGTCCCGTCCATTGGCTGCTGTGGTTCATCTTGCTGACCTTAGTCACTGCATGACACAGTGGTGATGCAGGTGTCACCAGGAGGAACACAGCATCTAGCGGGTGACTCAATATTTCACACCTGGAAGTGTGGGGTAGTATGGGGGAAAACCCTAATACCCAGTACACATGAGAAAATCGGCTTTGTTGTGTGAAAAAATGGGAGAGATCTCCTACAGATCAACCCCTTACTAGATTGCATGAGAAGAGCTGTAGGTAGTTAACCCCTTGACGCCGACGTCAAACAAATATGCGGCCTCACTGAATTGGGCTTTTTTCCGTGGGGCCGCATATTTGCATACCTGCCTTTGTGCTCGGCGCGCTCCCAGCACAAAGACCGCGGTGTCACTGAGAGCCCCGGTCCCGTTCTAATGATCGGGACCCGGGACTCCCGATTCAGGGTCACAAGATGGCTGTGATAGCCTCTGATTGGCTATCACATTGATCAGTCACTGTGCAGCCCAGGCCCTTTGTTTTTTTCTCTCTCTATGAATGGAGAAGAGAGATACATTGTATCATTATATACATTCTATTATACATTGTATCTCTCTAACTCCTGGCATAGAGAGAAAAAAACATTTTGAAAAAAAAAAAAAAAAAGAAGATAAATAAATATTAAAAAATAAAAGAAAAAATAAAGAAAAATACCTAGATCAAGGTTTGATCTAGTTCAGTGCCAGGGTTAGTGTTTGGGTCAAGGTCAGGATTTTAAAAAAGATTAGTATCAGTGCCAGTTAGTGTCAATGTCAGTGTGTTTTAGGTAAAAAAAAAAAAAGACAAAAACAAAATGCGCACTATTGATTCTGGGCTGTACTATGGGTACAAACAACAAATAACATACACATATATGGTATCTCTGCGATCGTCAAGAGCTGGAGAATTTATTTTGGGTTGTTCTATGGAGGTAGGTTATGGTAGTAACAAGAAACACATAGATAAATAAAAAAAATATTTTTTTTTTTACTATTTTGGGCCAGTTTTCCTTTGATAATAAAAAAAAATCTGGAGATTTCCATTACCATTTACCAGCAAATGAAAGCCCAATTTCTTCTGAAAAAATCAAGGTATAATCCACCTGAATGTACAAAGTAGATATGTACGGTTTTACTAACACATGTCAACGTTGCAGAATTGTGCTTAGGCATTGAGATTTGTTTTACCCTCAGGCGTGAAGGGGTTAAAATTAATTTTAATTAAAATTGTAAGAAAGGAAAAAAAATCTTTTTGGAAAATGAGGAAAAATCTGCATCGGAAACAGACAATAAAGTCTATAACCGCATTTGATCTCTGAGATTTATCCTCTCCTAGGGGACAGCAGGACTTGCACTTCTTTCCCCTCTTGCCGTGCGTGGAACAGAGACCTAAAGACGGATTTATCGGAGTCGGATTGGGACTGCATATTTAGGTACTCCCACACCTGCTCGAGTAATGTTTCGACGCAGGAAAATGGCTACAAATTGGCCACTAGATGGTATCGTACTCACTCCAGACTTCATCGGTTTAACTCATCTGTCCCTGACGTGTGCTGGAGATGTGGGACACCTGATGGCTCTTTCTTACATATTTGGTGGTCCTGTCCACTTATTCATCCATTCTGGCAGGAGGTTCACCGGTTGGTGACTTCAGTGACCACTCTGCCCATAGTTTTCTCTCCTGCTCAGCTATTGCTTCATCATACCCCCATTCCTAGGAGTCAATATTTCAAGTCCCTAGCTATGCATATGATTAACGCAGCCAGACTCTGTCTTCCTGTGCTGTGGGGCTCCACTCACCCCCCAACTATACGCGATTGGCTCAATCGAGTAGGCAGAGTGGCGGAAATGGAGGAACTGATTGCGACTGCACTTGACATGCCAACTAAATACTCACATGTTTGGGCCTGCTGGACCCACTTTGTAACTACCCCTGAATTCAGATCTCTCATGGGTCGGGATACCTGATTGAGCTCAGCCCTACCTCTGGTTATGCCCTGGGTTCGTTCATAATCTGCGTGGTTATGACCTCCTTTACGATAATTTATATTTGCCTGCTTAGCTTTGGTGAGTGTTTAAGTTCTTGACACTCTCATTTATGATTTCCAATAGCTATATTGACACAAACTTCGCAGCCCAGACCTTTCGCTTCCCTTGCTTCGCCCCCCCCCCTTTTTTTTTTTTTTTTTTTTGCCTCTTATCCCCCCTTCTCCCCCCTCCCCCTACTCTCCCCCCCCCCCTTTCCCCCCCCCCTCTTTTTTTTTTTTTTTTTTTTTCTCTTTCTTCCTCTTTCTCTCCTCTCTCTCTACTATGACTCCCATTCTTTTCCTTTTCTTGTCCTTTTCTTTCTTCTTCTTTTTTTCTTTCTTTCTTTCTCGACAAGCTCTCAGTCTTCGATCAGGCTTAGTCTTCGTTTCATTCAGGAATACTTGGTATATGGTTAGCTTATCTCCTCTAGGGTAGTCAATGGTACTCACGACATCTTCTCTTATACTGCGATGCTCAATTAGCCTTATGATAGCGTACTGCTTTTGGTTTAGACTCCGAAGGTTCATTTCCTCCATGCATAGGCCAGTACGCCAATACTCAATTGTTGGAAGTAAGCTGTGATTACCTTCTATATTGTACATTTGTGAAACTTGAGTACTACAGGCCTATCTCTGCCGTACCTTGACATGCTTATGTTTTTCACAGTGTCGCACTCTACCATGTTGTTTCGTCTTGTATTTTGGTTTAAGCTGTGTCTATGGCCTGATTGATGCTGTGTGTGCATTTCTTTATATTTTCCTGTAACATGTTGTCACTTCTAAATAAACTTTTATGGAATAAAAAAAATAAAGTCTATAACAAAGGTATAGCGAGCGCTACAAGCAAATTAGTGTAAGCAGCTAGAACACCAAGAAAGGTAACCAAACAACCTTACAATAATCAATAAAAGTAAAAATGATAGGTGCAGCGCTTGAATCAGAGTGCAAAAGGAATGCTCTGTAAAGGTATATATGCATATAAATATAAATATAAATGCTCAAAAAGTAGGTAAACAGTGCGCTAATCAATAGGAGATGTTAAAGCACACACACAGTCCACATCCCAAGTCAATGGTTGTAGGAGGGGTGAAAAGAATCCTAGGAGCGAATAGAGTGCGCACTTACCAGAACTGCGTATATAATACGTATGTAGAGAGGTAAACTTTTCAGAATGTCTCTGGCATCAAAGCTCCGGTCAGATCACACTCCACACCATCCTCTGTCTCACCACGAAGAGCAGTACTCGTCAAACAGTATGGGCGTCAAAGGTACTCCTTAGGCACTGTGGGAGATGGTGCTCTCAAGGAGAGCCCAATAAAGGACGCCACATAGTGTGATGCTGTTTTGGCTTGGGTTTATTAGTCAAAGCAAATACATAAAATACTGACCATAGAATGATGGCCACATATAGTGGCTAGATGTCCATGTGCTGTAGCCCCCCTGACGCGTTTCGTGCGATGCACGTTCTCAAAGGGCGCAGGGCTTACAGCAGGACATCTGTTCCCATCTATTTATACATAGAAATGGCCACTCTGATTCAAGCGCTGCACCTATCGTTTTTCCTTTTATAGACAATAAAGTCTGTCTGTGTTGCTCTTCTCCTCATTTTCTGTCTGATGAAGACGTTGTTCCTAGGGAAAGGAAGTAAGGGGATATCTCCAGCATAGTGGTAAAACCTGAGTGGGAATCTAACCTTTCCAAACTCTTCCTAAAGCAAAACAAAAGTTAAGACTATAGATGTGATGTAAACATCAATGAACAGACTGACCCTTAAAAAATCATAAATTCATTTTACCCTTTTTTTTTTTCTAAATCTCCAATCATCAGGTCACTTGTGAACACAATAAAACAAAAACAATGCAGCTAGTTCTTCTGGGGTTTGGGAATCTCCAAGATCTGAAATATTTAATTTTTGTCTTGTTCCTAATATGTTATGTTATCATTATATTTGGGAACTCCTTGGTAATCAGTTTAATAACTACAAATAAAAAACTCCATTCACCCATGTACTTTTTCTTGTGCAATTTATCTGTTTCTGAGATACTCTTCACCACCATACTTCTGCCAAACATATTGTATGTTATCTGGGGAAATGGTGGGTCAATTTCATTTTATGGTTGTATTACTCAGTATTACTTGGGAGCATCGGTGGGAAGCAGTGAATGTCTTTTCCTTACAGTAATGGCCTATGACCGATATTTGGCTATTTGCAACCCACTGAGGTATTCAACCATCATGAATAACAAAATGCAAAATCACCTATCTTTGTGTTCCTGGCTTCCTGGATTTATAGCAATGGCCTTCTTAGTTATCTCCATCTGCAACTTAAAGTACTGTGGGTCCAATATTATTGACCATGTGCTTTGTGACCCGGTCTTGTTTTTGCAGTTGTCTTCTACTGACACCTACTTATTTGAAATTGTAGGTTCAATAGTCACCTTTCTTTTTTGTCTTCTCCCATTTACACTGATAATTTTGAGCTATGTCTCCATATTTTTCACTATACTGAGAATTCCTTCTCGGACCAGCAGACGGAAATCTTTCTCCACTTGCAGTTCCCATCTAGCATCTGTTTTCATGTACTTTGGAACAATCAGCATTCTTTATTTAGTTCCTTCTCAGCAGCATTCATTCACACTAAACAAGATTATGTCTTTGATCTACTCTGTTGTGAATCCGCTGCTAAATCCCATGATTTACAGTCTACGAAATCAAGAGATGAAGTCCTGCATAGTCGCATATTTTGCACCAAAAAAAACATGAATGTTTCATTTTAAACATATAGTTAATGTGAGGAAAATATAAAAAAAATAAATAAAAAATGAGAGGTAAAGGTTTCAAGATGATCAATCATGTTTACAGTGTTATGTTGTTGCCAAGAAGGAAAGGAGAACTGTAGACCATCTGAAGACATGTCCAGTGCAAGCGCATAAATAGACACATGCCTGCCAACGCACACATGGGCATCTGCTTTGTAAAAACCCAAGTCAAGTACCCAGTCAAGGTCTCTCCAATACCTACTGTCCTTATTTCTCATTTTTGGATTCCTACTCATGTGTGGCTTTGCCTATCTTCTGGTTGATCTTCATTCTATAACAGGGGTGAGGAAAATCAGCTGCAATTTAATCATAAATATGAAGGATTTTGAAGCATTTTTCCATTTGGCAAAATACATCAGTCATTGGGGGGAGCTGTGTGTATATATAGCCAATTTAATTTATTTATTTTACTTTTGGTAGAGTAGAGAATGAATGATTAGACCGGTCAGTTCATTTTTCTGTGTCTACATTCGATTTGGGTAGATTTACCTTCGCTTTCAGTTTTCCAGATACAGTAGGAAGTAAAAACAAATCTCTTAAAAACATCTTTGGCAGTTGTCACCAGACCACGTTTCCTTATCGCCAAATGTCTCCTCACCGCCTACTCTAGTGAAAGCCTCAAAATAAAGGATTTCCCATCCCATTCAGTAGAGGAGAAGATGATAACCAGAACCAACCTCTTTAGTGGGACTCAAACAAACAAGAAGCTTTACAGGGCTCTTGAAGGTTATGGAAGCTCCTTCTTGGGCTCATACTTTGACAAAAAAAAGTGAACCCTACAATTAACTCTAATTTTGTGTCGGTTGGTAACCCTAACCATGAATGTAACCATTTGTTTATAAACAAAATAATGTGATCACCATAATGGTGCTGTCATAGCATTTACTGTACATAGCTGGTCAAAACATTTTTCCTATTAAAAAAATAAAGGAATAAAAAATATCCACGTGATCAATAACTTTGTTGATTAATAAAACCATGTGTGTCCCACAGCATTACACGGCACTGAGGTCTTTTAGCTACGGACACTGTAAGTTCCTACCTTTAACTACCTCCCATCTGGCCTATAGTAAAATGATGTCCGAGCCTGAGCAGTGTTATTCTGGGAGCACGTCATATGTTGTCCTCCAAGTTGTGCGCCTTATGTGTGCCCAAGGGGTTCTGCAGCAGCCTGATCTGTCACCTGCTGAGCCCACCAGACACAACAGATGACAGCTCGTTGTACTGGACTGGTGCCATGCGATTGCTGTGATCAATCACAGTGTTCACATGTCAAATATATACAACGAATGGCTTTCATTCATAAATATCCATTGTATACTATATTGATCTATGTGATTGGTCACAGTGATCACCTAGTACAGACAGGGGCACTCACAGTGCACCTGCACCATGTGATAGCTGTGGACAATCACAGCTATCACAATTGTACATAATAGCGCATAAATGGATGCCATCCATAAAATAATTTCTTGTAATAGTGAACATAGCTGTTGTAAGCAATCATAATATAAAATTTAAAAAATCCTGATCACATCCGCAGAGAAGTATAGTGTCACTATGGTAATATTGCACTGCTCTGGTCACCGTATGATAAAATAATTGTAAATAAAAAATTGTAAAAAAAAATGAAAAATTGAAAAAAGAATATTATTATTATTGTTATTATTATTATTTATTTATTTTATATACTGTCACTCACCGGTCATATATATATATGTGTGTGTGTGTGAAAACGCTTATTTAATTTCTTCATTTTCCCCAAAATTGTGGAAACATTACAACTAGAGATGAGCGAAGTATTCAAAAATTCGATTCGACTGATTCGGCGAATTTGTGGAAAATATTCGATTCGAATATATTCGCTGTGAATTTAACTTAAAAAAGGGTGTTTTTCTAGGCTTCAGAGAGACTTAATATTAGTGGGTCACACTGTGGGCCCAGCAGCAGCGTGACCAGGCGGTACGGGGGCCCATGGCAGATTTGGGGCCTGGCAGCACCTATGGGAGGCCTGTAATCTGCCAGCAACCTATGACAAAATGGAAAACCGCAGGAGTGTGAGGAGACCTCAAAGTGGCACATGGCAGAGTGGGAGCAATGGGAGGCGGTACAGGGACCCAGGTCACACTGTGGGCTCAGCAGCAGCGTGACCAGGCGGTACGGGGGCCCATGGCCGATTTGGGGCCTGGCGGCACCTATGGGAGGCCTGTAATCTGCCAGCAACCTATGACAAAATGGAAAACCGCAGGAGTGTGAGGAGACCTCAAAGTGGCACATGGCAGAGTGGGAGCAATGGGAGGCGGTACAGGGACCCAGGTCACACTGTGGGCTCAGCAGCAGCGTGACCAGGCGGTACGGGGGGGCCCATGGCCGATTTGGGGCCTGGCGGCACCTATGGGAGGCCTGTAATCTGCCAGCAACCTATGACAAAATGGAAAACCGCAGGAGTGTGAGGAGACCTCAAAGTGGCACATGGCAGAGTGGGAGCAATGGGAGGCGGTACAGGGACCCAGGTCACACTGTGGGCCCAGCAGCAGCGTGACCAGGCGGTACGGGGGCCCATGGCCGATTTGGGGCCTGGCGGCACCTATGGGAGGCCTGTAATCTGCCAGCAACCTATGACAAAATGGAAAACCGCAGGAGTGTGAGGAGACCTCAAAGTGGCACATGGCAGAGTGGGAGCAATGGGAGGCGGTACAGGGACCCAGGTCACACTGTGGGCCAGCAGCAGCGTGACCAGGCGGTACGGGGGCCCATGGCCGATTTGGGGCCTGGCGGCACCTATGGGAGGCCTGTAATCTGCCAGCAACCTATGACAAAATGGAAAAAATGGAAAACGCAGGAGTGTGAGGAGACCTCAAAGTGGCACATGGCAGAGTGGGAGCAATGGGAGGCCGTACAGGGACCCAGGTCACACTGTGGGCCAGCAGCAGCGTGTGACCAGGCGGTACGGGGGCCCATGGCCGATTTGGGGCCTGGCGGCACCTATGGGAGGCCTGTAATCTGCCAGCAACCTATGACAAAATGGAAAACCGCAGGAGTGTGAGGAGACCTCAAAGTGGCACATGGCAGAGTGGGGAGCAATGGGAGGCGGTACAGGGACCCAGGTCACACTGTGGGCTCAGCAGCAGCAGCGTGACCAGGCGGTACGGGGGCCCATGGCCGATTTGGGGCCTGGCGGCACCTATGGGAGGCCTGTAATCTGCCAGCAACCTATGACAAAATGGAAAACCGCAGGAGTGTGAGGAGACCTCAAAGTGGCACATGGCAGAGTGGGAGCAATGGGAGGCGGTACAGGGACCCAGGTCACACTGTGGGCCCAGCAGCAGCGTGACCAGGCGGTACGGGGGCCCATGGCCGATTTGGGGCCTGGCGGCACCTATGGGAGGCCTGTAATCTGCCAGCAACCTATGACAAAATGGAAAACCGCAGGAGTGTGAGGAGACCTCAAAGTGGCACATGGCAGAGTGGGAGCAATGGGAGGCGGTACAGGGACCCAGGTCACACTGTGGGCCAGCAGCAGCGTGACCAGGCGGTACGGGGGCCCATGGCCGATTTGGGGCCTGGCGGCACCTATGGGAGGCCTGTAATCTGCCAGCAACCTATGACAAAATGGAAAACCGCAGGAGTGGAGGAGACCTCAAAGTGGCACATGGCAGAGTGGGAGCAATGGGAGGCGTACAGGGACCCAGGTCACACTGTGGGCCAGCAGCAGCAGCGTGACCAGGCGGTACGGGGGCCCATGGCCGATTTGGGGCCTGGCGGCACCTATGGGAGGCCTGTAATCTGCCAGCAACCTATGACAAAATGGAAAACCGCAGGAGTGTGAGGAGACCTCAAAGTGGCACATGGCAGAGTGGGAGCAATGGGAGGCGGTACAGGGACCCAGGTCACACTGTGGGCCCAGCAGCAGCGTGACCAGGCGGTACGGGGGCCCATGGCCGATTTGGGGCCTGGCGGCACCTATGGGAGGCCTGTAATCTGCCAGCAACCTATGACAAAATGGAAAACCGCAGGAGTGTGAGGAGACCTCAAAGTGGCACATGGCAGAGTGGGAGCAATGGGAGGCGGTACAGGGACCCAGGTCACACACTGTGGGACCAGCAGCAGCGTGACCAGGCGGTACGGTACGGGCCCATGGCCGATTTGGGGCCTGGCGGCACCTATGGGAGGCCTGTAATCTGCCAGCAACCTATGACAAAATGGAAAACCCAGCAGGAGTGTGAGGAGACCTCAAAGTGGCACATGGCAGAGTG
This sequence comes from Staurois parvus, assembly GCA_951230385.1. Taxonomy (NCBI): domain Eukaryota; kingdom Metazoa; phylum Chordata; class Amphibia; order Anura; family Ranidae; genus Staurois; species Staurois parvus. The sequence continues at coordinate 5,132 of CATNWA010002586.1, read as the reverse complement.
GGAGCAATGGGAGGCCGTACAGGGACCCAGGTCACACTGTGGGCCCAGCAGCAGCGTGACCAGGCGGTACGGGGGCCCATGGCCGATTTGGGGCCTGGCGGCACCTATGGGGGCCTGTAATCTGCCAGCAACCTATGACAAAATGGAAAACCGCAGGAGTGTGAGGAGACCTCAAAGTGGCACATGGCAGAGTGGGAGCAATGGGAGGCCGTACAGGGACCCAGGTCACACTGTGGGGGACCAGCAGCAGCGTGACCAGGCGGTACGGGGGCCCATGGCCGATTTGGGGCCTGGCGGCACCTATGGGAGGCCTGTAATCTGCCAGCAACCTATGACAAAATGGAAAACCGCAGGAGTGTGAGGAGACCTCAAAAGTGGCACATGGCAGAGTGGGAGCAATGGGAGGCGGTACAGGGACCCAGGTCACACTGTGGGCCAGCAGCAGCGTGACCAGGCGGTACGGGGGCCCATGGCCGATTTGGGGCCTGGCGGCACCTATGGGAGGCCTGTAATCTGCCAGCAACCTATGACAAAATGGAAAACCGCAGGAGTGTGAGGAGACCTCAAAGTGGCACATGGCAGAGTGGGAGCAATGGGAGGCGGTACAGGGACCCAGGTCACACTGTGGGACCAGCAGCAGCGTGACCAGGCGGTACGGGGGCCCATGGCCGATTTGGGGCCTGGCGGCACCTATGGGAGGCCTTTAATCTGCCAGCAACCTATGACAAAATGGAAAACCGCAGGAGTGTGAGGAGACCTCAAAGTGGCACATGGCAGAGTGGGAGCAATGGGAGGCGTACAGGGACCCAGGTCACACTGTGGGCCCAGCAGCAGCGTGACCAGGCGGTACGGGGGCCCATGGCCGATTTGGGCCTGGCGGCACCTATGGGAGGCCTGTAATCTGCCAGCAACCTATGACAAAATGGAAAACCGCAGGAGTGTGAGGAGACCTCAAAGTGGCACATGGCAGAGTGGGAGCAATGGGAGGCGTACAGTACAGGGACCCAGGTCACACTGTGGGACCAGCAGCAGCAGTGACCAGGCGGTACGGGGGGGGCCCATGGCCGATTTGGGGCCTGGCGGCACCTATGGGAGGCCTTTAATCTGCCAGCAACCTATGACAAAATGGAAAACCGCAGGAGTGTGAGGAGACCTCAAAGTGGCACATGGCAGAGTGGGAGCAATGGGAGGCGGTACAGGGACCCAGGTCACACTGTGGGCCCAGCAGCAGCGTGACCAGGCGGTACGGGGGGGGCCCATGGCCGATTTGGGGCCTGGCGGCACCTATGGGAGGCCTGTAATCTGCCAGCAACCTATGACAAAATGGAAAACCGCAGGAGTGTGAGGAGACCTCAAAGTGGCACATGGTAGAGTGGGAGCAATATGGGGCGTACAGGGACCCAGGTCACACTGTGGGCCCAGCAGCAGCGTGACCAGGCGGTACGGGGGCCCATGGCCGATTTGGGGCCTGGCGGCACCTATGGGAGGCCTTTAATCTCCAGCAACCTATGACAAAATGGAAAACCGCAGGAGTGTGAGGAGACCTCAAAGTGGCACATGGCAGAGTGGGAGCAATGGGAGCAGGGAGGCCGTACAGGGACCCAGGTCACACTGTGGGCCCAGCAGCAGCGTGACCAGGCGGTACGGGGGCCCATGGCCGATTTGGGGCCTGGCGGCACCTATGGGAGGCCTGTAATCTGCCAGCAACCTATGACAAAATGGAAAACCGCAGGAGTGTGAGGAGACCTCAAAGTGGCACATGGCAGAGTGGGAGCAATGGGAGGCGGTACAGGGACCCAGGTCACACTGTGGGACCAGCAGCAGCGTGACCAGGCGGTACGGGGGCCCATGGCCGATTTGGGGCCTGGCGATTTGGGGCCTGGCGGCACCTATGGGAGGCCTTTAATCGCCAGCAACCTATGACAAAATGGAAAACCGCAGGAGTGTGAGGAGACCTCAAAGTGGCACATGGCAGAGTGGGAGCAATGGGAGGCGGTACAGGGACCCAGGTCACACTGTGGGCTCAGCAGCAGCGTGACCAGGCCAGGCGGGGGGGGCATGGCCGATTTGGGGCCTGGCGGCACCTATGGGAGGCCTTAATCTGCCAGCAACCTATGACAAAATGGAAAACCGCAGGAGTGTGAGGAGACCTCAAAGTGGCACATGGCAGAGTGGGAGCAATGGGAGGCGGTACAGGGACCCAGGTCACACTGTGGGACCAGCAGCAGCGTGACCAGGCGGTACGGGGGCCCATGGCCGATTTGGGCCCTGATGGTTATTATTCGGCTGTCGCTACGCAAGCAACCGAGCATGCATGGGGCCATTTGTGCCAAGGAATGGAGGGTACTCTGCCTGCCTCCATCTCCACAGCATACTGCCACGGTGCGTCTGGGTCCTCTGTCCCTCCTCCTCCTCCTCTACCAGATGCTCCTGCTCCTCTACTCACTCCTTCCGCTGAGTGAAAAAACCACCCATTTCACTCAATAATTCCTGAGCAGCAATGTCCTCCTCTACCTCCTCCTCTTGGCTTCCTGTCCTGCCCCCACAGGGGTCATGTGGCGTTGAGATCTGTGCGCCCCGTCTACCGCACTCTGACCAGCCATTGTTAACAGCATTTGTTCCAGGACGTGCAACAGAGGAATGACCTCGTTCATCCCATAGTCCTGCCGACTCACGAATAGGTGGCCTCCTCAAAGGGCCTGAGCAAGCAGCAGGGACGCCCGAGCTGCCAATGGCCCTGACATCTAAAAATTACACAGGGAGTACCTTTATCTTTATCCGCTTTTAACATCAGGAAATCTGTGATGGCCTTTCGCTGTTCGTAAGGCGGTCTAACATGTAGGGTTGAATTGGACCTTGTTGCAGCAGCATGAGGAGGCGGTATAGGGGCCCATGGCAGATTAGGGGCCTGGCAGCAGCTATGGGAGGCCCGTAATCTGCCAGCACCCTATGTCAAAAAATTGAACACACCAGCAGTGTGAGGAGACCTGAAAGTGGCACATGGCAGAGTGTGGCGATGGAGACAGCAGCAATGGGAGGCCGTACAGGGACCCATGAGAGACTGTGGACCTGGCAGCAGCATGAGGAGGCGGTATAGGGGGCCCATGGCAGATTAGGGGCCTGGCAGCAGCTATGGGAGGCCCGTAATCTGCCAGCACCCTATGTCAAAAAATTGAACACACCAGCAGTGTGTGAGGAGACCTGAAAGTGGCACATGGCAGAGTGAGGCGATGGAGACAGCAGCAATGGGAGGCCGTACAGGGACCCTGAGAGACTCTGGACCTGGCAGCAGCATGAGGAGGCGGTATAGGGGCCCATGGCAGATTAGGGGCCTGGCAGCAGCTATGGGAGGCCCGTAATCTGCCAGCACCCTATGTCAAAAAATTCAACACACCAGCAGTGTGAGGAGACCTGGCACATGGCAGAGTGGCACATGGCAATGAGAGGCCGTACTGGGACCCATGGAGACTGCAGCAGCATGAGGAGGCGGTATAGGGGCCCATGGCAGATTAGGGGCTGGCAGCAGCTATGGGAGGCCCGTAATCTGCCAGCACCCTATGACAAAAAATGGAACACACACCAGCAGTGTGTGAGGAGACCTGAAAGTGGCACATGTTTGGGGCATGATTCATGGCGGATTTAGTCAGTTGTGTCAGGAACTGGTGGTTTGAAATCCAGACTAATCCACGCCTGATTCATTTTCACAAACGTGAGTCTCTCCACACTTTGGGTGGACAGTCGTGTCCTCCGCGGAGTTACAATACCTCCTGCCGCACTAAACACGCGCTCCGATGCCACGCTACTGGCCGGGCATGACAGCCTTTCAAGGGCAAATTCAGCTAGTTGGGGCCAAAGGTCAAGTTTCGTTGCCCAGTAGTCAAGGGGATTGTCTACCTCGGTTGGCAGGGTGCTGTCCAAGTAGGCCCAAGCCTGTTGTTTGAGCTCCTGCTCCAGGTCCACCTGATGAGTCATCCCTCTGTCTGATGGTTATTATTCGGCTGTCGCTACGCAAGCAACCGAGCATGCTATGGGCCATTTGCGCCAAGGAATGCGAGGGACTCCCCTGCCTCCATCTCCACAGCATACTGCCACGGTGCGTCTGGGTCCTCTGTCTCCTCCTCCTCCTCCTCTACCAGATGCTCCTGCTCCTCCACTCCTGTCCGCTGAGTGGAAAAACCACCCATTTCACTCAATAATTCCTGAGCACAAATGTCCTCCTCTACCTCCTCCTCTTCTTCCTGTCCTGCCCCCACAGGGGTCATGTGGCGTTGAGATCTGTGCGCCACGTCTACCGCACCCTGACCAGCCATTGTTAACAGCATTTGTTCCAGGACGTGCAACAGAGGAATGACGTCGTTCATCTCATAGTCCTATGGCTGACATCGAAGTTTACACAGGGGAGTACCTTTATCCTCTTGTAACATCAGGAAATCGGTGAAGCCTTTCGCTGCTCGTAAGGCTAGAGATGAGCGAAGTATTCAAAAATCCGATTCGGGCTGATTCGGCAGAATTCCAGTTATGAAATCGATTCGATGCGAATTTATTCGCTACGAAGATGACTTATAAAAGGGTTTTAGGCTTCAGAGAGCCTTTAAATTAGTGCAGAAAACTGTACCTTTAATTTAAATGCCCGAAAAGGTGAGAAGAAAAGGGGAAGGGAAGGATGAGAAGAAAAAGAAGGAGAAGGAGAAGGAGAAGGATGAAAGGGAAAGGGAAAGGGGAAGGATGAGAAGTGGAGAAGGGAAAGGATGGAGAAGAAGGAGAAGGGGGAAGGATGAAAGAAGGAGAAGGAGAAAGGGGGGGGGAAAAGGAAAAAGGGGAAGGGTGAGAAGAAGGAAAAAGGAAAAGAAGAAGGAGAAGGAGAAGGAAAGAGAAAAGGAGAAGGATGAGAAGAAGGAGAAGGATGGGGAAGAAGGTTTTTAAAAAGGGGAAGGATGGGGGAAAAAGGATGAAAAAGGAGAAGGAATTTAGAAAAAGGAGGGAAGGGGAGAAAAGGAGAAGGATGAGAAAGGGAAAAAAGGGGAAGGGATGAAAAAGAAGGAGAAGGAAGGCAGAAGGGGAAGGATGAAAAAGAAGGAGAAGGGGTGAGAAAAAGGGGGAAGGAGAAGGATGAGAAGGGAAAGGGGAAGGAG